>ML675673.1:513157-523539 GCA_007922155.1 Mesoclemmys tuberculata | reverse complement strand
CAGGTGTGTGGATGGGGGCTGTCGGTGGGATGGGGCAGAGGCTGGGGGTGGGAAGTGGGTCGGGTGGGGTGTCGCATTGTGATTTAGAGTGGAAGAGCCATTGGGGTGCCGTGCGGTGGGATGTGGGTCAGAGGAGGGGTGCCACGGGGTAGGATAGGGTGGGAGGCTGGCTGCAGTGGGGTGGGTGGAAAGGGGGACCTGCCGTGGGGTGAGCAGGATGCTTGGGTCTGTAGCAGTGGGGGGGAAGTTGGTACTGGACACTCAGAGGTGGGGCCCTCTGAGGGAAGCCCTGCCCCCATTTAATGTCTTCTGCCCCCCCAGGGAAAGCCCAGCAGGTTAGAAGCAGAGCAGGAGCGTCGCCAGCGGCTGACCCAGGCTGTGGCCCGCCTGCGTGGGGAGCTGCAGCAGCTGGACCTGCAGATCGAGATGGCCCAGCGTGAGGTCGTGGCTGATGGTGAGGAGGGAGCCCCAAAGATTTGGGGTGCTGGGAAGCGGGGAGCCCCAAGGATCCAGCGGGGCAGAGTGCCCAATCCCAGCCCATCACTCTAGGGGGTGGGGGTCCTCCCATCTGTTCCCCCACACGCAGTGGGATCATCTCTCTGCAACCCAGATCCATTTTCCCCCACTTCTTTGTGGGGGGAAGGGGGCAGGATTGTTGCCCTGCCCTGCCCTCTTAGGGGGCAGCATCTCCCCCCCATGGTGTCTTTCCCAGCCGCATGTTCCCGTGGCCCCTGGGGTTGCCTGTTTTCCCCCATGCGCCCTCCCCAGACAATCGCCCTTGGGGTTCACACCCGTCCCCTCTGCACTCCTGGGTTCTCTCCCCAGCTCTGGGAGGGGAGTGGGGTTGAGTGGCTAGAGCACGGTGTGGGGGTGGCTGGGATCCAGGACTCCTGCGTTCTCTCCCTGGTTCTGGGAGGGGAGTGAGGTCTAGCGGTTAGCGTCTGGGGCTCAGGGTGGGCTTTCCCTGATGTGCTTTCTCCTCCTCCTCCGCAGAGATCTCCCTGGAGGCGGCCCAGGAGCAGGTTCGCGATGCCCAGCGCCGCTCCCTGCTGCTCAAGGCCTACGCGGCCCGTGCGGCCAAGGAGCGCCGGCGGCTGCAGGGCAGTGTGGCCCAGCTGGCGGGGTGGCTGGAGCAGCTGCAGGACGTCAGCAGGTGGGGGAGGGTCCTTCCATAGCAGGGCGTCCCCTCTGCCGCTCGGGCTGCCCTGCCTGGCAGCACCCCCAAAATCCTTGACTCCTCAGACATTACCCATTGGGCATCTCGGCTGGGGAGCAGCCCCCACAATCCTTTGCTCCCTGGTAGGGTCACCCGTGGAAGGGAGATGGGAGGGGCACCCTCCAGGGAAGAAAGGATTCTGGGAGATTCCCCTGGGATGAGGTGCATGTCCCAGAATCCTTGGCTCCCGCTCTGGCTAGCCTTTCCCAGACCCCTGTGCTCTCCAGGGGTGGCGCTGGGGATGGGGGCTGCCCATCCTGGGTAGTGTCTCCCAGGATCCTGTGCTTCCTGACAGGGTCCGGCTGGGTATATGACCGGGGGGCTGGCTCGGGGATGTCCTGGACTCCACTCCCCGCCCCACGCCCCATTTTCATGGCCCCCTCCGCTCTCTGCAGAAAGGCCAAGGTGGAGCTGGCAGTGGGAGGGAAAGTGCCCGACCTCGGGTTAGCTGGCATGGAGCCCGAAGCGCTGGTGAGTTGGGGCGGGGGATTGGGTAGATCCCTGGGAGGGAGACGGGGAATCCGTGAATCCTGGGCCCCTGTGCTAGTGGGGGTGCTGTCCCAGGCCTGTGATCCCATGGGGGGTGGGATCTGGGGATCCAGTGACAACGGTACCCGGTGATCTCAGCCCTGTGGATGGTGGCATGAGGCTCTGGCGATCCCGGGCTGGGATCCAGTGATAGGGTTTGACTGGGGAGGAGGAGGGAATTTGAGCCAGGGGAATCTGGAGGGGCCACTGGCAATCAGGTCTTGGATCTCACTGACCCTGATGCCAGGATCCCAATAAGGGGAACATCTGGTAGATTGCGGAAGGCTGGGGGGGGGTGTGGCGGATCGGTGTGATTCCTGGTGATTCCTGGTGATCTGCAGCTTTACTGAGGGCCGTTGTCTCCTCCCTGCCCCGGTGACCAGTCCACACGTCTGTCTTTGTCTCTGCAGCGGGACGTGCGGACGGCCTGCCAGCTGCGCTTCCGCTTCCTGAAGTCGCTCTTCGAGCACAGCACATCTGGGGCCCTCGTGTAAGACCCCACAACCCCCCCAGCCTCCTTCCCAAACCTCCCAGTCCCTCTCCGCCCCCAGTTCTGTTTCTGATCCACCCCGTGTGTGTCTGTCTCTCTCAGCAGCGGGATGAGCGAGGAGCTGCTGGATGCGTCCTACAAGCACTGGCTGAGCACGGTGGAGGTAAAGGGGGGCAGGCAATGGACAAGAGACCCTGGGGACAGCTCACCTGGTGCAGAGATGCAGCCACCTCTGGGCCGGGGCATCTGGGAACAGCCACACATAACGCCACACTGGGACGGTGTGCCCGGCGCTGAGGCGTAGCCATCTCTGGGAGGGACAGCTGGGCACCCCAAGTGCTGAGCTCATCCCACCTCTCTGCCTACGCAGGACGTTGTGGGTTCGCACCCTCCTAACCATGTCCTGGCAGCGCTGGAGCACCTGGCCCTGGAGAACACCTTGCAGCTGCAGGAGCTCACCAGTCGCATTGACATCCCCCGCGACGTAGAGGCCCTCAAGTGGGTACCGCACCAGGGGAGGCCACACGGGTGCATGGTGCTGTACGGCGCCAGCGTATCTCTTCCCTCCCCCGCCCCAGTGGCTTGTGCTGCCAGGGTGGAGCCTGTGGGGCTGTTGCTCCCTAGTGGCGGCAGCTTGTACTGCAGGGGGAAGAGTTGGGGCTCTGTGGGGCTGTCACCCCCAGTGGTGGCCGCTCAGTGCTGCAGTGACCCATAGCGCCTGTGCTGGGGCCTGTCTCTGCCCTCTGGCCTGCAGGTTCCGCTACGAGAGCTCCCACCTGGAAGACCTTGCGGGGCCGCCACCACTCCTGCCTTCGGTCCAGGGCCTCATTCAGGTGAGAGGGGACATGGGGAGGGGCAGGCGGGGCCACGTCTGGGTGCTGGCGGGGTCCTGGGAGCTGGGATAGAGTGGGGGAGGAGGGGGGTGGGGCTGGAGAGGGAAGTCAGGGCCATGTCTCAGGCTGGGATGTAACGGGGAGGGGGCTACGTCCGCTGGCCCCTTGTTACCAGCCCCCCTTGCCCCCGCAGGAAGGCTGGAGCAGGTGCGAGGAGCTGTGGGTGCAGCAGCTCTCCCTACGGCCCCAGGAGCAGCGCGGCGCGGCTCAGCTGGCCTCCCTCGTGCAGGAGATGCACCAGCTGCTGGCCGACGGCTCGGAGCGCGCCATCCTCGCCAGGTAGCTGCCCCGGGAGATGCCCCGACCCCCCGGGATTCCCCCTGCACTGTTGGGGGACAAAAAGCACCCCCCGCTGGGGAGACGCCCCCATCCTCTGGGGTCCCCCTATGCTGTTGGTGCCACCGCCTGGCCAGCGGAGCGTGCCCCGCTGGTCCCCATCCCTTGCTGAGCTGGCCTGTCCCATCTGGCCACCAGGGCGGTGCTGGAGCTGGAGCTGCGAGCCGTGCAGCTGGCGGGGCTGCGGGACGGACTGGGCCAGAGCTGCCGGGAGCTGGGGCAGGAGACGAGCGCCCGGCACGCCGAGCTGCAGGCCCTGCAGAGCAAGCGCCAGCGCATCCTGGACTTTCGCCACCTGGTGGTGAGTGTGGGGGGCGAGCCCGGGGCTCGGAGCAGGGCAGCCTGGGGGGGAGGGGTGAGGAGCAGTAGGGCTTATGGGGAGAGGGGTGAGGCTGGGAGGGAGCCCTGGCTGGTGGGGGAGGTGGGATATGGTGGGGGTGAGGGGTTCCTGTGGGGGCCGGGAGGAGTGGAGGGGGTGCCTGCCGGGGGGAGGTGAATATGGGACTGTGGGGCCTGCCATGGGGCATCTGGGGGTGCCTCGCTATGATTACGGAGTGGGGGGAGCAGGAGCACTGGTTTAAAGCAGCCCCGGAACTGACCTCCCTCCTCCCAGAGTGAGAAACAGCAGCACATCCGGGCGCTGATCAAAGGCACGTCCTACATCAAATCCCAGCTCCGCAAGGACCAGGCCGAGGTGAGATGCTCCTGTCTGTCCGTCCCGTGTCTTTGTGTCTCCCCCATGGCATGGGGCAGGATCAAGGGGGCACCGGCAGAGGTGGGGGTTGGTGGGTCTCAGGGCCGGGATAGCAGGGGTCTGTGGACTGGGATTGAGGGGCACCAACGTGGTCTTCCACCCTACCCCACCCCTCATCTCTCTCTCTCAGGTCCAGGCCTTCATGCAGAGGAAGCTGCTGGGCCTGGAGCAGGACGTGGCCCAGGAGTCCCAGCGGCTGCACGGGGGGGTGGAGTGCGAGGTCCGGAAGCTGGGGGCCATTGCCCTCCCCTGCCTGCTGCGCCGCAGTCTCCCGGGGTGAGTCGCCCTTCCCAGCTCCATCTGATCCCCCCCACTGCGGGGCCCTCTCCCCCTCTCCCAGCCAACTGGGCCCTGAGACTGACTGACTCCTCTGTCCAGGTTTCCCAGGAACTTGGATGGAGGACTGTCTCCCCCACCACCCCACCCACACAGCTGGACTCGGGGCAGGCAGGATTGCTGCGTTCTTCCCTCCACCGCTTGTGCCCTATTGAAACGGGGCTCAGAGCCAGCGTGGGCAAAGCCCCCCGAGCTCTGCAGGGTGGAGGGTAGAGACTTGCCCAGGAGTCTGACCCGCGCGGGGGGCGCTGGGAGGGGAATTAATCCCTGGGCAGCGGTTCCTGCTGCAGCAGTTGCATTGAGAGAGGAAACACCCAAGTGTTCTCCATCGGGACCCATAGTGGGGCACCGCTCTCTGGGGCACCGATACCTGCCGCTCTCCCGGGGTACCAGGGCTGCAATAAGCCGGCAGGCAGCCGAGACGACAGAGCTGGCGGTAATGCTTGGATTTGCCCTGCCAGCCCTTCACGGGGAGGGACTGAGGGGCCCAGTGGAAGCAGCAAGGGACATGCAGACTGGGGTGCCCGATGGGGGTGCCTGGGGGTGGGGTATTTAGGGTCCGAGCCTTGGCTGCTCTGACCCAGTCGTCATCGTCGTTTTCACCCCCCCTTCCCCCCCATGCAGGTCCCAGAAGGTCCCGGCCCACGAGCTCTCCATCCACAGGCTGGACCGGACAGCGCCAGCCCCGCACCAAGCCTTCCTCACCGTGTGCCAGGCCATCGCCTTCCCCCTCTACAAGGTGAGACGCACGCCTGGTGGGGCAATGGGGCGGGAGCAGTCCCTCGTCTATGGGCATGCCCCACCCTGGGGGGAAATGGGGTGGGAGTGGCCCCTCCAATGTTTGGGGCCCTACAGGGCAGGAGTGACCTCCTCTGCTCTATGGAGCCCTCTTGTGGGGAGAAAGGGGATGGGGGGCTGTGGAGGAGGGGATGGGGTGGGAGCACCGCACTACGTTATTTAGTATTAAACCTCCCCAGAGGGGGTGGGTGATCTCTGGGTGGAGGGAGGGCAGGCCCTGTCTCCCCCTCACCCCCCATCTGCTTCTGCCCTAGGCCCCAGAGCACCTCCTGCCCCACGTGGCTGAGCTGAAGAAGGAGTGGCTGGCCTTGCGTTCCCAGCTGGGCTACGAGAGTCGGGCGTTGGCTAGCCTACAGCAGCAGCAGAGCTCCTCAGGGACCGACGTGCAAGGTGAGCTCCCCCCATGGCGCCAGCCAGGCAGGGAGGGGCCCCCAGCCCGAGTGCTCCCCCCAGCATCCGCGAGGGGTGCCCTCCTGGCGCCCGGGTCAGCGCGCGGCAGGTTTACAGCTTGAGGGGCACAACCAGGGCGATGCGGCGAGGTGTCCACGCCTCTGGGGGTTATTCCTCGAGCCCCCCCACTGCAGTCGTCTTTCCCCTGCCCCCGCGCCATCGTTCCTCCTTGCTTCACCGACATCTCTTCCTCCAGCCCTGGTGCAGGCCCTGCGAGACCACGACCAGGAGCAGGTTGGAGCCCTGGGGCCGCGGATCCGGCTGGTGACGGAGCAGTGCATGCGCCGCATTGAGCACTGGCCCGAGGTGCAGGCCACCATCGACGCCTGGTGAGGAGACTCCGCCCACCTGGTGTATGGGGGTGTGGCTGGTGGGTAGGTGTGGCCCCGCCCACCTGTGCCTGGGGGCGTGGCTGGTCCTGGGGAGTGAGGCCCCGCCCACCATGGGTGAGGATGCTCCAGCATTGGTTCTCCCCTGCCTGGGATGGGGCCGTGAGGAGGAAAGGGGGCTCCTCCCAGTGTGGGGAACACAGGGAGGGACTCAGCAGGGGCTGTTAGGGGCTGGGGGCATGGCTGGGGTGGGGTGGGAAGGAAGGGGTGCCCTGCTGTCTTTGGGAGAACGGGGGAAAGGATTGGGGGGGGCAGCCCCTGCATTTGCCGTGGGGGGGGAATCTTGTGCTGTGAAAAGGGGGGGTGGGAGACAGGCGGGGAAGGGTGGATGGGGAGGGAAGGAGCCATCTCACCCCCTCCCCGCTTTCTCCCCCTCCCCACCTGCAGGTGGGAGCAGCCTGGGCAGTTTGTTCTGCCGGGCGAGCGGCGCCTGGGCCTCACCCTGCAGCAGTGGCGGGAGCGCTGGACCCTGGCCCTCAAGACCCACCAGCAGCAGCAGCAGCGGCACAGCTGGGCCTGAGGGTGGCTGGGGCCCTGAGTGGGCGGGGCTAAGAGGAGCCACGCCCCCAAAGGGGTGGGGTTGTCATTAGCCACACCCAGATTAGGGGAGGGGTACGTGCGGGGGTGGAGTTATTGCATCAGCCTAGCCCAGGCTGGCTGCCCCCTCTGGGGCAGGGTGGGGGTCAGCGTTAAGTAGATGGCCTGGTGCTGGAGCGGGGAGGGGTAGGGGGCTGAGCGTGTGTGTTGGGGGGTGGGGGGGTTGATGCAACTTTTGTGGGGTTCTTGCTGGGTTCTGTGGCTGGCTGTTTGGCAGTGTTCTGAATAAAGCTGACTCTGGCCCATGGCAGCTAGTGGGACAGGGGGTGTTTCCCCTCCCAGGGGCGCCAGCTCTGACCCATATTTCTGGCTGGCTGCTCTGGGTCGGCTGTCCCAGCCCAGGGGCCGAAAGAGGGGCCTGCGCCCCAGCGTTTAGTCCTGTCCTCAGGCAGCAATAGCCGAGCTGCCCCCCAGTGCTGGCTAATGTGGGGGGTGGCTGTGGGCTCCAGCTGCCCCCTAGGGTGCAGTGGGGGTCTGTGCAAGGGGGGTGCCCGTTGGCCCTGTTGGGGGCCTAGAGGGTTGTGTGGGGGGCTCTCACGTGGGGGCCGGGATGCCAGGTCCCGGAGCAGCTCCAGCAGGAGGCGCCAGATTAGGAGAGAGCTGTTCCTGATGCAGGTGGGAGCCTCAAGGGGGGGCCTGGACTCTCCCCGCTACGTGCGCACACACCGCTGGGGGCCATGACCCCCCACCCCCAGTTACCAGTGCGGCCCCCTCCTGTCCTGGTACTGCCGGCGGCTGCCTGGGTCTCTTTGAGGCTCTGCCTAGCTCCCAGCCTGGCCCTGGGAGCAGGGTGGGGGGGGCCACGGAGGCTCCAGTCCCTGGACGCCAGCGTCCCCAATGTGGCTTCGGCTGCATGACGTGTGAGGGGGGGGTCTCAGTCACGGATCAGGAGGGGTTTTGCATTCCCCCCCCCCAGAGGATTGGAGGGCTGGTGCAGCTGAGGGGGTTGTGGGGAAATGAGCACTACATATGGGGGGCACAAGTGAACCCCCAAGGCGGTGTCTGAGGCAAGGCAGGGGATCACCCCTGTGTGGGGCTGGGGGAAGTGGGGTGGAAGAGTGGGAATAGGGGGCAGGGGAGGGGAGGAATTGGATGAGCCCCACCCCCTTAGCTGGCTCTTGGCTGGGGTTGTGGGGGGGGGGGCTGGTAGTAGAGGGAGCTGTCCAGGGAGGGTGGGCTGGGAGCTGAGGAGATGGGGGGGCAGTTCTGTGGGAGCCTGACACCTAAGGATGCCCCTGCTCCACCCCATCCCCTCCATCTGCCTCCCCCTCCATTCTCCCTCCACTGCCTGCCACCCCCCGACCCCTTCCCCCTCCCTCGCCCAGCCACAAGCCTTCCCAGGCTGACCCAACCCGATTGCCCCCACCCCTTCCTCAGCCTCCCCCAGGGCCCCAGCAGGAGGCCAGGGACCACCAGACGTCCCTGAAATCCATCGCAGGGCTGGGGCCCCCCAGCAGTTCTGCCCGGGAGAGTGTCGAGGACGGCTCGCCCCACGCTGAGATGCAGCCACCTCTGGGGTGAGCAGTCGGGGAACAGCCGCACATAACACGGCGTGGGAATGGCTGGCCTAGCGCCGAGATGCAGCCACCCCCAGGGGTCAACCGGGGCACAGCCGCACAGGTTTCTCTTTCGTGCCTGGCACGTGGGGGGAGCCCTCTATTGTCCCCCTCCAGCTCTGCCAGGTCGCCCCCCTGCCCAGCTGCTGGTCGATGCTGCTCTTGGGTGAAAACCACGGCGAGGGGCACGAATCCCCTGTGCAGGGAGAGAACCCAGGTGTCCTGCCGCCCAGCCTGGCACGTCACAGCCCAGATCCCAACGCGGGCAGGGCCTGTCTCTGGCTGTGTCCGTGCAGCGGCTGGGGGGCGTGGGTCTGGGAGGTGATGGGAGCTGGTAAGGGGGGGATGGGAGGCCCAGCCCCAGATCTTGGGCGGCTGCTGCAGTTGACCAGGCTCCACCCTCCTCATGCAGCACATGGGGGTCTGGCCCCACTGGGACCTGCTGTAGCCACAGCTCCCTCAGTGCTGTCCTGGCCATGCTGTTGTAATGGCACGATGCATGAGGTTAATGGCCCAGCCCGCAGCCCCCCAACCCTGGGACCCCACTGCATGCCCAGAGCCTGGGATGGAACCCAGGGATCCTGGCTCCCAGCTCCCCTGCTCTAACCATTAAACCCCACTCCCCTCCTAGGAGGGTGCAGGGGTCACGGTGTCTGTCTCAGCTCTGCTAAGGTGCCTGTCTGATCTTTCAGAAGTGCTTCCTCCTGAATCCATCACATCTGCCCCCCATCGCTGCCCCCCCCCCGGTGTGGGGCACCAAGCCCTGCTCCGTGTGTGTCAATCACTGCACGTGTGCGACCGGGTCTTTGTATCAGTGTGTTACTGGCCACCGGGACGGTGTATCCTGCAGCCTGTTACCCCCACAGCCTCCGCCACGACGACACGCACCCAGCCGCTCACACTGATACCTAGTCCCAACCCCACACGGACACCACGCACGCTGGGGCACGCACTAGCCCCCCACCCCCGACGAGAGACAGTCACATCCCCTTGCTGCACTCACAATCACCCCCCCATTCAGAGACACCACCCCCCACAGTTCATGCCCTCTGCTCTCAGCACAAGGACCTTCTGCCCCATACAGCACATGCCGCGGCCTGCGGAACTCCCTGCCACTGGAGCGCTGCCTCTGGGACTGGCCCGACAGACGCAGCTGTGGTGCCTGAGAGGGAGATGGGCTCCCAGGAGCTGACCCGGGCTGGGACTAGGCTAGAGGGGTCCAGGGGGTCCCATCCAGAGAGCTCTATCCAGCAGAGGGCAGCTGTGACCCACACACAAACCCACGGGGAGCGAGCGCCTGTCCCGGCGGGTCTCCCAGGCCATCCCCCACCCTGCTCCGGGTTGAGTAACGAGGCGGCAGCACGGGACTCTGGGCAGTGTCGCAACCCGACCCCAGCCCCTTGCTCCCTCACGTTGGCGGGTTGGGTAACGGCCCAGAGATTGTACAAGAGAGCGTCAGAGCCGGGGGGAGAACCCAGGAGTCCCGGCCCCCAGCCCTTCCCTCCTCTGACCACTCGACCCCACTCCCCGCCAGAGCCAGGGCGAGAACCCCAGAGTCCTGGCCCCTAGCTCTGACCACTAGACCCCACTCCCCTCCCAGAGCCAGGGGGAGAACTCAGGCGTCCTGGCTCCCAGCCCTTCCCTGCTCTGACCGCTAGACCCCACTTCCCTTTTAGATTTTAGGCTCTCTGCCTCTTTTACCCCCCCCATCTGTCCGTGCCTTTGCTGCAGGTTTTTGGGGTGTCACCCCCCTTCTTGGCACCTTCCAGCACAGCAGCCCAAGGCCTCCCCCCATATCTCCCTCCAGAGCTGGGTCATCTGTTGGCCCCCCGCCCCCTCTCGGGGTGCGCTGTGTGGCAGGGCTGGGGGTTGTGCAACGGCCCAGCCCCAGGCAGCGCAGAACGGAAACCACAGGTCCTGCCCCGCCCCGCCTGAGCTGCCCTCCAGGTGCACCAGAGCCCAGCACCCCCACTTGCACCCTCCTGCCCCACGGGGGCGCCCTGCAGCTCCCACCACCCTTCGCAGAGGAGCAAAGGGTC
>ML675673.1:411296-479232 GCA_007922155.1 Mesoclemmys tuberculata | reverse complement strand
TCCATAAGTGATTTTATAAGAGTCGGGGTTCTGGGGCGCTTGCCTCACTACAGGGGTTAATCCGGCACGGCTACAAGTCGCAACCCAAGGCTTAATCAAAAAAGACAATGTGACGAAGCGGACTCCTGTCTAGAACAGCTCTCCCTCAGCGAGAAAGACACGTAGGAACTGGAGCCCCAGGGGTTGCTGGATTTTATAGGCCTCCACCTCAAGGCCTGCTGGGAAGGGGAGAGGCAGGATATAAGCATTAAGCAGCTGTAGCCTGCCTTTGTTACACAGTGGGGAATGTTGGGGGGATGAGGGGGGACGTGCTCTTGGCACGCTCACTGCTAGATGCGGGGAAGGACCAGGATTCTCGTCCTGGGATTGTATTAAAGAATTCCCCACGCGTAACCGCAGGAACGAGCCAGTTGAAAATATAAGGGGTGGGTGCGGTGGGATCCTCTTTTGGCAATAGCTGTGAGTGTTCTCGCACAGCCCGGGACCTGGCAGTGACACACCGAGGGGGCCTTTGCTCAATGTTGCAGAGAGGAGGATAGAGACACAGAACAAGAGAAGCTGGGGCTGGACGCCAGGGCCTGGATCACTCGACAATCCCTGTTCTGTTCAATCCCTCTGGAGCCAGGCGTTGTCGGAGACGGAAGACAGGGCTCGAGGGAGCCTGGGGCTGATGGCCGTTCTCAGGAGACGTTGGGGAATGTGACACGAGACCAGCAGCAGACGCCACGGATGGCAGTGTGTAGGGGCAGCGCTGACCAATTGTATCTGTCCCACAGAGCGTGTGGTGCTCCACAGACTCGGGCAGCCGCTCCCTGTCTCACTCCCTTCCAACCGGGCCACAAGCCATCAGCCCCCAGCGCTATTGAGCCCTTGGGGGGGGTTCTAGGTGCAGCTGGGAAGGGGGGTCTGATGGCTTTGGGATGCTCTGGAGGGGGAGTTCTGTCCCTGTGAATGTCTCTAGACTAAAATATCCCCAAAGTCCCAGCGGGAAAGGGCTAGAAATAGGCCCCCAGGATCAAACTAATGCCTCAGGCTAAAGCCAGCGTGGCCCTGTGCATCGTGTCTAGAGGGAGTACAGATGGGTGGAGAAATTCTCTCCAGCCGGGGGGGGGGGGGGGGAGGGCCATACACACAAATTAGCATCTGCCTTCTGCTGGAGAGAAACAACAGACTCCTCTGCCTCTCGCCTGCGTCATCCTGACTGGCTGCTTGGAAAAATCCTGGGCACTCTTTCTCTTCGGTTCTCTCCCGCTCCGATGTTTTCCCAGCAGCTGGAAAGAAAGAGCTAATTTCCACCCTCTCTCTCCCTGCTGTTCCCAGCTGTGCCCTGCACCGCAATCGACTCCATTTCCCACTCAGGCCCCGACGCCAGAGAATCTGCGTCTCCTGGACTGGCCCTGGTAGGAAACCTTGGGCATATTTTTGCTGGTGGGCGGCTTGCCCACCTGCATTGTTAATGTTCGGGGGGCTGGAAGGAATTGTGCCCTGGGGAGGATTGGTTGGGACTGGGAGGGATTTTCCCCTCCTGATTCCTCTGCTGTGTCCATCACCTGGGTGTGGCATAGCAGTCCCTGCCTACCTAGTGCCCCTGCCCATCCACCCCTTCTCGCTGCCCCACCCCTGGCCAGATCATGATTTCATCCCACTCCCTTTTGTCCCCGTGCCCTTAGAAAAAGATCTTGGGCTCCTCGCCTTTCTCTGGCCTTGTACCACCTCCCCCATGGCTGACAGAGGAACCCACCAGCTGCCTGGGCTCCGATCCAGGGACCTTAAGACAGGCCACCAAGCTTGGCTTCATCAGACCTTTTGTTGCTAGGCTACCTCCCTGGACGTTCTCCTACCTAGCCATCTTCAGCCCTTCTCCCCCACCGACCTCCCGAGGTTTCCCCTCCTTTCAGGGCCAGGAATCCCCCGGTAAATCTCCACGTGTGTAAACTCAAATCCATGGCCAACGCCCTTCCCGCTCTCTAATCCCGGTGAGCGACCGCAGTGCTCCTTTGCCATCGCCCCTTCCTCGGATAACAATCCTCTCCCCTGCTGGCCTTCATCCCTGGTTAACCGGACCCGATCCTCCAGGTGTGCCCCCCTCCGTGAACTGGCCTGTAAAGGGTTAAGGTTTTTTTAACCTTTCAGCCCCCGAGCCGTCCTCTCAACCTTCACTCCAGCTTCACGTAGTTCTTTGTCTGGGAATTTCCTAGGATTTCCCCCCCCTTTTCATTATTAAAAAAATCTCAGCAAGCGCACAGATGCTCCCGCATGATATTTCGACTGATTTGAAGGGCGGCAGGATTTATTTTACACCATTTTTAAAAATTAAACATTTAAAGGGCACATTCCCCTGTACCCCAGCACAGCAGCAAGCAGCTAGTGTCCAGCGGCCAGTCAGAGTTGGGTTGACGGCTGCTTTATGGCTCCAGATGGCGAACGTGGCCCTCAATGTGCCATTCACTCGCTGGTTTAGGGAGTGCGCGTGACCGAGCAGAGTGCTGTAAAGTGGCTGCAGGGAGCGCTGTCCCTTTGTCACCGTGTCTCTGTGTCTTTAAGGGTGGCTCCTGCCTCAGTTTCCCCAGCAGGGCCGCCTCGCTGCAAAGGGGAGCCCTGATGTCTGAAGAGCAATGACAGATGGGCCCATGGTGGCATTAGCTATCAACCTGAAGAAACCAGGTGGGCACAGCTGTCCCTCTCCGCTCCCAGTAACCATGTTACCGATTATGTCATCAGGCCTACGCTGACACCGGAAACCTTCCCACTGGGAGATGTAGCAGGGCTCTACCCTGACGTCTATCGATGGGCTGGGAAAGAAGACTTCAGGAGCCAACCTTGTCTCGACAGACACACGCACCCTGCCTCCGTGCGCAGCCTGAGGGAGCTGCTTTCCGCAACGATGGCTCGGGGCGTGTGTTGGATTGCAAGTCGCTTTGTTGCTGGGAGCAGGGGCAGTAAAGGGGGTGTTATCCCCGTTGTGTGAATCAAAGGCAGCAGGGGGTGGGGTGCCGAAGCCCAGTGGGGAGGAGAGGGGGTGGGGACAGGTGCTGTGTAATGACGGGGCTGATCAAGACACAGTGGAGCGTATTTTGTTGCAGATCAATAGAGCTGAAATCGCTGGCAAGCAGCTCTAAGCATTAGCCATGGCCGGCTTGCGCTAGTTGTGCGGCTTCCTTGGTAACAGCTGAGATCACTGAGAACTGCCAGTTGTGTTAAGTGCTGGGACCGCAAGACAGTCGGGATGTTGCGGCCGTTCTCAGTTGTCTTGTTAAAAAGAACCCTTCGATATTGAACCTGGCCTTTAGCCATGCCGACGCCACCTGGCAGGAGGGTTACAGGGGAATGAATTGCAAGCTTGGACACTGGCGGTGCTGGGAGGACGCAGGTGTAAGTGGGGGAATGGGCCCGCATTGTGGGGAGCTTTCCTTTCTTATATGCTACCTTGGGGGAGTTGGCTAGCAAAAGGATCCGAGTCCCTGCTCCCACTCTTTACCCAGAGCCCGCCTGACCGCGAGGGCTCCCCTCCCACTCTCCTGCGTGGCGGGGCCCCTGTAACCCCGATAAGGCTCAGTCCAGGATTCCTGGGGCTCACCCCCCAATCTTGCCGTGGTCCTTTAGGGCAGGGGCTAGGGTGTCCCCACTCCGGGTGTTCACTCTGCACTGGGCGCTGCCTTGACCCACTGATCAGTGCAAACAGTACAATTTATTTATTTATATTTATAATGTATTATATTTATTTATTTTATTATATTTATTTATTTATATTTATAATAAATATAAGAAAAGTGGCAGAAGGGGAAAGGTAACACCCAGCCCTGGCCCGGGGGCCCACACACGGCATCTCCGGGGTGTCGGGGGTGCACAGCGTGTGTCACACGTCGCAGGCCCCTGCCCAAGGCTGACCGCGCTGCAGGGACGCAGAGGGTTAGACGCTGGCTCTGGCCGTGCCCACACGCCCCCAGGGTCCCCCTCGCTCTCCCCAGCTGCTCACCGCACCCGGCTCCAGCCTGGCTTGGCTCAGCTCAGCTCGGCTCTCTGGGATCCCCTCTGGCTCTGCTGCTGTGGGTCAGCTCAGCTCACCTCCCTGGGCTCATCTGGTCCCAGCCGCGGCTGCTCCGTCCTTCGCTCAGCCCAGGCAGCCCCAGGCAGCTCCAACTCACACAGAGGACAGGACGCCCCCCCGCACTCCTGTCTCCCTCCTGGCCTGTCGACCAGGCTGATCTGGGTTAGCCTCTCTCCACTGGCCCCGGGGGCTGTGTCTGCTTTTGGGTCCTGCTTCCTTGAGAGATGCCAACCAAAAAGACCCGCTAAGTTTCAGTAAGGGGTGGTTTCGTGTTCCCCTATTACAGATGGGGAAGCTGAGACCGAGAGGACGAACTGATGCATTCATGGTGCACAGAGGGCCCATGGCAGACTGAGGATTTGAACCCAGGACTCCTGCGTCCCAGCCCTTCCTCGTGAGGCACCGTTCCCTGCAACAGCCATGAAGCCGTTCCTCGCTTACTGGTTGCACTTTCCAGTTCTGTTCATGGGAAAAGGTAACTGGGAATGTCACTCATGGCACCGCACTGGGAAAACTGGCAAATCCTTGCTCCTCCCAGCATCACAGCTGGAGTGAGCTCTCCCCATGGCCAGCGCTCCTGCCCTGCTTCCCCCCGCGTCCCCTGCTGGGAAAGGCCAGAATTTCACACCCACACCCTAAACCTCACTAACCCGTGTGATTTTTCCTCCCTGCAGTGCAGTCGGCACCAGACGTCGTAGCTTGGGTCGGGGGAGACATCACCTTGAGCTGCCTCTTCTTGGCCCAGCCTGGGTTGGACCTCCAGCGCCTCACCCTCACCTGGCAGAAGGAGCGGGCGGGGGCAGAGGCCTTGGTGGTTCATAGTTACTATTATGGGGGGGACCAGCTGGCCAGACAGGCCGAGGCTTATAGGAACCGGACCCGGCTGGATTCTGAGGGGCTGGCCCGGGGGAACGCCTCCCTGATGCTGAGGGGCGTCCGCCCGCAGGACGAGGGCGTCTATCGCTGCCACGTCACCTCGGAGCTGGGCCAGACGTCTGTCCACAGCGAGCTGAGAGTGGCAGGTAGGTGCTGGGGATGCCGCATCCTGGCATGGCCTGGCTAGCGTGGCTCCGTGGGGCCCGTTAGTGGCCGCAGCCTGCGTGGCACGTGTTTAGCCTCCTCGCAGTCGGAATTCGCTCTGAGACCTCGTCCCACTCGGCGTCCCGAGAATTCAGTGCCACCCACACGTCGTTACTCAGGGCAGGTCGCTTGCGTAACTCCCGGCGACGGCGTCACTCCCCTTTAGCGGGCTGTGTCCACTGTGCTGACGGGAAATGCGTTCCCGGCCACGCAGCTCTACGCTTTTTCGGGAGGTGGTTTCATTCGATCGACTTCCAGATCAATTGAGCGGGTCTTCGCTGCCGCGCCATCGTTCCGATAGTTAAATCGGACAGTGGCGTATTTGCTATTAGTGTCTGGCACCCAGCAAAACTACACTGAGCTGATCTGCCTCAAATTCAGGGGGGTGGATGCGGGATCCATCCCAGCTCCAAAGTCCCACAGAAACTCGCTCTCGTTATCCACGTTTACGCATCGAATTTACTCGGCCCTGCATCGGACATTTTACCATTGGCTTGGTTACGTAGCCAGAACCAATCCTTGAGCCAGGCTCTGTCTGTGTTTCGACTTCCTCTTTACCTCCTTTCTCCCTTCCTCACTTACTTCATCCCATGTTACCGGGTTCACAGTAAAGAGCGCCCTGGTTGTTCTCCCGCTTTTCTTAGCTGGCTCAGACATTCGGTCTTTGTAGCCTACTGATCTCTTGACTTACCTTATTTAGCACAAAAGTCCTGTTTCCAGCCCGATGAGCCATTTGCCTCCGTGATCCCGTCCTCCAAAGAGTGAGCCCACCCCCCGTGTATTAATTACTCGTGTTGGGCCAGGTCTCAGCTACACTAGCACAGGAGTGTTCCTGTGGCTGGTTCTTTAGCTCAGCCAGCTGCAGCTCGGGTTAGACCCACGGGTTGTGGGTTCAAACCCCAGAGATAATCTGATGTAGCTGTCGTTAAGATGTCTTGCTCAGAGGTGAGGGAGGTTCATTACTAGCCTGTTACCTCCCCGAGCTGGGTCTATCGGGCTAATCGCACGTACTGGGAGGGTGAATCCCAGAGCTGGGGCCACAGCCTGGCTTGAATCTCTCTGTGCTCAGGCTGCCCTGTTCGGCCCAGCTGTTTCTTCCTAAGGTGCCTCAGTGACCCCCGTGCGAGTCCTGCTCCGGAGTGGACTCAATCCGCATTCGCAGCCTGGGGCAGGACCCAGGGGGCGACCCAGTTCTGAGCCCCCTCCCTAAATCCACCCCCGCTTTTCTCCCCCCAGCCCCGTTCAGCGAGCCCCAGCTGGCCTTCGGCCTCTCCAGCGCTGGGGTCACACTGACCGTCCGCACGGGGGGCGGCTACCCCATGGCCACGGTGCAGTGGCTGGACGAGGCAGGCAGGGACGTTACGGGAGAGGGCGTCACGGAGCAGCGGGCGGACGAACAGGGGCTCTACGAGGTCACCAGCTGGGTCACGGTGCCGCCTGCGACCCACAGCGCCAGGCTGACCTTCCTGTTAACCCCCGGCATGCCGGGGGCGCCGATCACCCGGCCCCTAAGTCTGGAGCTGAGACCAGGTGAGCCAGAGGAGCAGGGGGCGGGGGGTCTGGAAATCAGACCCCAGGCGGGGAGATGGGTAGGGGCCCCATCTATTCCCTCACCCAGGATTGTCCCCTCCAGTCTATTCCCCCCCACCCTAAATCTGCCCTTCTCCTGCAATTCGTCACTGCCCCTCCCCTTTCTCCCTTGCAGGACTCCTGGGTCCCCCGCCCTCCTGCCTTGGGGGCCGCCTGGCTGTCGTCTGTGCAGCCTGCCTCAGCGTCATCCTCCTGGTTGTGGCGTTTCTCTACTGTCCCCGCTGGGGCCCGGCCAGATCCTGCTCCAGGAGGAAGGCCGAGGAGGACGAGAGAGACACCGTGTGCCCAGTCCCAGCTTGCCTCAGCTTACAGGCCACCCTTCCGGCCACGAACTGCTGGCCGGGGCTGAGTCCTAGGGGATCAGGTGGGGCAGAGCTGGAGCCACCAGGAGCGAGTTCGAACACCACCAGGGCTCCGTCATCTCCCAGCAACCGAGCCCCAGAGGAGTCAGACAACCCCAGTGCCCCGGCTTTACCATCCAGCCAGGCCCCTCTGCCACGTGCCCTACCCATTGACCAAGAGCTGGCAGACCCGCCTCATCCTCTAGAAGCGTCACCGCGGATGGTGTTCAAATAAAAATATCACAGGATCTTTGGCAGGGGAGGAGGCGACAAGCCACGTTGATTGTGAACACAGAAATTTGGTAAATAGTATTAATAATGCAAATACCAGGGAAACAGTCTCAACGTTGTCACACTATCAATTCAGGGTCTCCGGCCTCTGCTCCCCCCAGCCTGAGAATCACGCTCCTTCCACGGCCTTCGTTTTCCATGTAGGGCCCCCACCCCAACAGTTCCCCTCCCGGCAACCGAGAAGCGGCTACAACCCAGGTGCCAGGAACCGTGGGGCTGAGCTCGCACACCTGAGCCTAGCCGGCTACAGCCCACGAGAGGGTGCGTGAGCCCACTGGGCCACGGGAGAACCGGCAGACTGGCCGGCCCGTGCGCTGGTGGATAGGGGCCAGCGGCTCTGCTTTTCAGCCCAGCAGCAGCGCCCTGGCTGTCCAATGCCTGCACCCGCAGCTGCGATCGCTCCTCTGCCAGCCTTAGACCTGGCCGGTCCCGGCCCTGCTACCAGGCCCCACTTCTGCCCCCTGGCTCTGGTTATTGGCTTGACTCTGGCTTTTAATCTTGGCTTCATCCCTGGTTCCGGCCTTGACCTGTGGCTCAAACGCCTGGTCCCAGCTCTAACCACTAGGTCAGATGGCCCACCTCTGACTCCAACTGTTACTCTCCAGACTAACTGCCGCCTGGGATCGCCACAATCTCTTCCCTAGCTGTCCCCCTATCCCACTGACCCCCTCCCCTCCTCTCCCCTGCCCGCCCCGTACTCTGCCCTCCTTAGCAGCCCTCCTACCCGTGCTGGATTCGAATCCTGAGACAGGATTTCCCCCTGTGCTCGGCTTGCCTTGTGTACAGGTTCTTATAGCGCCCTCATCACTACAGGAGCTGAGCGCCTGCCGGTCGGGAATTAAGCACTGCGATTACACATCTGTCACCTGCTCTTTGTTCGCTCAGCCTCTCCCCCCATGGAGAAGGGTGTGCACAGGAGTGTCTTGTTTTGATAGGGTCCCTGTTTTGTTATTATCAATAGACCTGTTGCTGTATGTGTTAGAGGAGGCAGGCCATAGAGACGTGCCTTTCGTTTGCAGCAGAAAGGGGGGCGTTTTCTGATTATCCTTAGTCACAGTGGCAGGTAGTTCCACAGGCTGTGACCCCACCCAGAGAACACTGTGGCTCGTTCACAGACAAACTTTACTCCTTTGGCTGAGAAAGCCGCAGGGCCCGAGCAGCAGAGCCATTGGCCAGGGTCTGTGCCCCGAGCTTTAGATGGGCTTTTTGATGCGCTGGGACCAGGCCACGAAGCGCTTTGAGATAACGACCAGTCGCTATCCCGAGGGAAGCCAGCTCAGCGAGTGGAGCGGAGGCGGGAGGCGCTGGTGGCGGCTTGCATGGCTGAGGAGCTGCGCGGCACCGTTCACGTTTGGCGGCGTTCCCCCCGCGCCGAAGCCTTCCTGCCCAGGACCGGCGCACTGCTGCCGTTGAGCCGTGCCATGCCGAAGGCGTGAAGAGCAGGTCGTCACACACCAGGATGGATGGAGTCTCCTCGCCAGCCGGAGACGGCTGAAAGCACCGTGGGGCTGTCGGATCTGAGAGCACCGCCTTAGCCAGGAACCCTGGGGCGCTCCTGGACCGCGGGTCGGACTGGACGCTGCTGGATGTGACTCTTCACTCAAAGGGGGCTGCTCCGGGCTGGGAACGTCCCCGAGTGCCTTCCTCCGCCCGCCAGCAAGTGGAGGCCGTCCAGGTGGGGGCCATCTGGGGGCCGCCGTGGTTGTCTGATGAAGGTCAGGATGAATTGGGTGTCCCCTGCTGATGGCTGGCGTCTGACCAGTAGCTGCAAGCGGCTGTGGAGAAGGAGCAGAGAGAGAACTGACCCTGGCGGGTCCCCTCTCGCTTGGGGCTGAGCGTCGGAGCCGTTCCCCGTCGCCGCTCGTTGGGCGCGTCCCTTGCGGGAGGAATCTCCCCCAGTCCCGGCCCACACGTGACGGGGTCGAATGCTGCAGAGAGCTCCAGAGGGACCTGCTCTCTCTCCACCACAGGACAGGACCCTCCATCGGTGCCACACAGCCACTTCAGCACCGCGTCCTGGCCTGGGGCCCGTGTGGGCCAGGTCCCGACATCGGCTTGAGTCAGACAAGCTTGTAGGCGGCTTTGCAGCAAAGCTCAGGGGCGGCGGGTCTGAGACCAGCTGACAGCTGGCTAAGGCCGACGTCTCCGGGGCGGGTTTCTGCAGCCTTGGCCGGACTGTCCCCTTCTCTTGGTGGCAGCGTTAAGTCAGAGCAGTGCCTGCTGGTCACGACTCTCACACACCAGGGAGGGCCTGGGATGGATCCTGCAGCCTTGCTCAGGGCCATGTCGGGGGCGTCTGGCGCGTCTTGACGAAGGTCTGGCCAGAACGCGGGCATGGCTGGTTGGCGGGTGCGGGCAGAGGGGTCCAGCCTGTGTGTGTTATAAAGAGCAGGATCTTATTCAGAAGATACGGCAGTATGCTGCGTTTATGATGAATACAGAAAATATTTGAAAAAGCAATTGCTTGAAACGCACACGCACACGCTTCTGCAGGAGGGATTTAATTACCAGCCTCTGTGTTGCTCGAGCTGAATCACTGGCCAGACACGAGGATGGAGCTAGGCTCGGTCGGTTGCCACACGATGCCCCTTGGGGTTTGCAGAACGAGCCCAAAGTTCGGGCGGGTTGTTTTTTTTTACTATTTATTTATTTTTATTTGTGTTTATGGCTTTTGTCATGCTAGCTAGGTTTTTCTGTTTGACGTAATCGTTAATTACGTTTCGTATCACAAGTGTGACAGCTTTTTTATTATTTTTGTTTTATACTTTGTTTTGTTTTGGATGTTAGTTTTTTTTATTTTTTGGCTATTTGTGTTGTTGAAGTTCTTTAAACAAAAGCATTTTTTCTTTTTTTGCCTTTGGAGCCTGAGAGCTATTACTTCAGCAATTACTTCCTCACCGTCTTATTTTAGCAGACCCAAATGGTATTCACGCCTTATTTAAAAGTACTAAAAATTATTACATTTTTATTTTATTACATTGGTATATTATTTTATACTTATTTATTAACATCATAAAATCCTTACACCTACACTAATTTTATTAATACTAATTTTACTAAAAGGAAATAAAAGAACTTTTATTTGCCCTCTCATTGCCCCATGATTTACACATCAACCACATTCCTGATACGCATTGGGCACTTTACTTCACTTGTAAATTATTACAGTTAGATTTCAGGATGTTCCCAAACATGCATACGTAGGTCTTCACAAACAGGGCCCCAATGTGTCATAAATGTTAAATCACAAAATGTTTAGGCAGGATGTTCCCACTCGTTCAAGCAGTCACTGATCGTAGCGGAGCCTGGGGTGGCGTGAACAGTCAGTGTGTCCGGAACATCCCTATTTATAACGTTGTGTTTCTTTTAGTGTGAGGATTAACTCTTAAGCTTTAAATGCGTATCCGTGATCCGGGCCTGTTCCATCGCAGTGCTGGGGCCTACATTATCCCCTTTTGACCCTTCAGTTCACAAGACTGAGTGGATCATTTTCCTCTGTGTGTCATCACCTGGGGGGCCAAATACCAGGAGGCAATTTGAAAACGTGATTCCAATTTAACGTGAATTCACCTTGCCCAACCAAACAGAAACCACATTTCAATAAGACATAGCACACTTAAAATGACAACTGTTAGCAGTGGGTGTAGGACTATTGACGGTCGTTTTTTTGAGGTAGGGGACCAGCCTAAACCAGTGCAATCTTTGCAGCTAAGCCAGAGGCTGGATCTTGGCACACATGCGGCTCAGCTCTGCCACACGGCCTGGGCGCGCCGGACTGGTGGAGCAGTTTTCCACCCGGGACAGCTCCTCGGGGCGGGACAGCCCCAGTGGCGGCTGGTGGGATGGGTCTCGCAGCATTCGCTGGGTTCATCTTGTCTAACTCAGCCTCTGTTTCCTGCTGTCAGTGCTCAATTTCCTGCCCCTCGCTCCTCATCTGGCCCCGGGTCTCAGAAAACTCATGGGACTCGGATGGGCGATGGGGAGCACAGGGCCATGTGGGGCCCAGTCCAGCCATGGCCAAGGCCAGTGCAGAAAGGTCCTCGATTCCTTGGCTGCGGGTGGGGGCTGTCGGCCCGGAGCCGGCCTTGCAGTTTGGTAGAGTCGTGAGTCCATAGCGGAGACAGCATCTTTGGTCTTTTTAAGTCACATGTTCCACCACCCCCTGCATCAGTTCCCCAATCTGTAAAACGGGGATCGCACTCATTCTGTCCTTTGTAAAGTGCCGTGAGAGCGGCTGTTTCAAACGAGGTGTTATGTTTTATTGCGCATTCAATCTCTCCGGCTTTGGCCCTAAAATCCATGAAAACGTGTCATGGAGGCACTTCAGGAGGTCGAGTGCTTTAGCTCAGTGAGGAGGTGACTTGATCCCAGGCTATCAACACCTCCCTGGGGAGGAGATTTCAGAGAGCAGGAACACGCTGGTCTGATCTTGGGCACTGGGGGGGGCTGTAGCAGGAAACCAGGCTATCTGGGCCTCTGGTTTTCATCCCTGGTGGCAGACAGGAGGTGGGATGCTGGGTTAGATGGTCCCAGGGCTCTGATCCCGAGGGCAGGGAACGAGCAGGATACCAAGCTACATGGGTCTGATTTAGGGGGGGAAAGGAAAATACCCCCAAGTCCTTCTACTATGGAGGGGCTCTGCACTCATACCTCCCTCTGCAGATGAGGGGGGCAGAGAAAAGCGCGGCACTGGAGTAGCTGCCTTGGCACCTGGGATCGGGCCAGGGAACTGTTAGGGAACTGGTGTGATCAGGCGGGGATGTCCTTCCTGCCCTATCCTATCCTCTCCATCCTGGACTCACCCATCCCCTACTCCCCTTCCTATCCCAGACCCCCCCCCCTTCCTCCTGCTTCTCCCCACTCCCCGTGGGATGGACAATGTGAGACAATCTCGTCTGTACAAGAAAAACACATACCTGCCCCGCAAAAAACCAAAACCCCAGTGAAATGGACACTCTAGAAAAAACAGCTAAAATCCTGATCAACTTACCTGTGGATGTGAAAACTGCCTAGAGTTTATGAGCAGCAAGAATGGGCTCTTCTGAGGAGCCACAATTGCAGAATAAATATTTGAACAGCTGGACCAAGAGTCTCTTCCGCCTCCCCCTCCCTCCCACACACAAAAAGGCCTGGGAGTGGGGTGGACGCTATAATTGTGAACGCAGGTGAAGACGTTTGCCACAACCAGCTAGAAAACACATACACAGTGGCCATCTGTTGCCTAATAGATATTTACATGCTCACCCATCTGCATCACGTCAACAGCAGGTGTTATCTGCACTAGTTTTGTGTATTCATGAGATTAAGCACCGCAAGCACAAAGCACAAATATTCTCACGCTAAGATGGCTGGGCCACAATTCTGTTTGCTTACGCCCAGTACCCCAGAACTCCTGTCAGTTGCTGAAATAGGGAACGGGCAGAAGCCAATAGGACGTGTGTCAAAAGCCAGATACGTTTGTTCGACGTCTTCGTATAAGCTATGTATGATGGGCTGATGGGACCACCTAGTTTGGCAATTGACTGATCTTGGACTCCTGGTGGTAGATGTGCCAAAGGCCTGTGATGGGATGGTAGATGGGGGACGTGGGGGGCTCTGACTTATTACAGAGAATTCTTTCTTGGGAGTCTTGCCCACATGCTCTGGGTTTAACTGATCACCATATTTGGGGTCAGGAAGGAATTTTCCCCCAGGGCAGATTGGCAAAGGTTTTTCACTTTCCTCTGTAGCATGGGGCATGGTTCACTTGCTGGTGGATTCTCAGAGCCTTAAAGTCTTTATGATTTGAGGACTTTAATAATTCAGTCATAGGTTAGAGGTTTATTACGAGAGTGGATGGGTGAGATTCGGTGGCCTGTATTTTATGCAGCAGGTCAGACTAGATGGTCCTATTGGTCCCTTCTGACCTTGAAGTCTATGAACCTATAAGCCAGGGTAATAGCTTCATGAATCAGGACCGGCGAGGCTGGTACCCACCCCAGAGCTAAGGAAAGAAGAGAACAGGTTAGAGAACTGGGACCAACTGACGGGCTGGGTTCCAGTGAATGCATAACTTGTAAAATCATAGCAATGATACCAGCTGACACGTGTAACCAGGGAGCAAATCTTCTGCATCAGGTGATTAATAGCTCCGCAGCACAATTCTTTAGTGACTGGAATCATTTAGACCCTCTCTCCTGGGCCCTATTAATAAACCTAACAGACACTGGTCATTAGGTCTCTTCGGTATATTCCGTAACGAAATAACGACCCAAGTGCGGTCGAGCAACTGTCTGTACAATTTCACCTGCCGTTCTTGCAGTCTTTGTGCAGGAGCTAATAAGCATATCACACACAGCGCGTTAATTAGCATTAGATATTGTGACTGTGCAGTTCATAGATTCCAAGGCAGAAGAGGCCAATGCGATCGTCTAGTGTGACCCGGTGAATACCACAGGCCGGAGAACAGACCCGAAATAACCCTGAAAGCGGATCTGTTAGACACCCGGCCCATCATCTTGATTGAAAAACGGTCACTGATGGAGACTCCACCCTCCTCCCCCTTGGGAAGTTGATCTTAGGAAACGGTGACGGCCACTTGCAAGGGATCGGCCTGTTTTCTGCCTGGGCTGTGAGTCAGTGCACTGGGAGATGACTTACAAAGGCTAAGCTTGCCCATGGACAGATCCCCAGAGCTCAGGGGAGTTCATAGCGGCTCTGTACAAAGAAAAGGTCGATGCCCGGCACTCCTGACGCGCAGCCCAGGGCCCGTCCCACAGGGGACTCACCAGGAGGCTGGGCCCGTTGTGTGCCGGGCTGACCCGTAGCATTGATGCTCAGCGCACAAGGCTGTCTCACTGCAGCTCTTAGCGCCAGGGTCTGGCTTCCCGCACAGCACTTTCTCTGGCCAGGCCGGTGCCGGGCGACGCTGGCGGCCAGGACTCGTCTGCCGGGGGCGTTTGCACGTCCTGGGGCGGGCAGGTCAGTGATGTCACGACAGCGGGTGTGATCAGCACCAGGCAGAGACCCTGCAAAGGGAGCCAGCTGCCCCCCAGCCCTGCAGCAGCAGAGGAAAGCCGGGGAGATCCTGGGGGGGAAGGACAGAGATGGCCGCGGCCAGGCTACAATGGAGCAGTTCACAGCTCTGCCACCGGATGGCAGCAAATGTGCATCCACACGGGGCCTCATCCTCGACTAGTCACCGGGTCACAGGAGAATCCGGCGCAGCCCCACGTAGATCCAAGGCAGCTGGTGGTGGGGCTGGGGAAAAATAACCTGATTGATTGTCCCAGCCCAGGGCTCTCCCCCCCCAGCTCTGCTCAATCCTGTCCCACAGCCCCCTGCTAGCCCAGCCCTGGGCTCCCTGCCTCACTCGTACATTTTAACGCTCACCTGTGAAATTTCCTGCCATCCCAGGCAGCTTGGCCAGGCAATGGCTGCTTTGATTCACTGCAAGTTCCCTAGTTTCCACCGTCCCGCCCAGCTCAGAATAAACGTGGCAGCGACAGACGCCCTCGTCCTGCGGGCGGACGCCCCTCAGCGACAGGGACACGTTCCCCCGGGCCAGCCCCTCAGAATCCAGCCGGGTCCGGTTCCTATAAGCCTCGGCCTGTCTGGCCAGCTGGTCCCCCCCATAATAGTAACTATGAACCACCAGGGCCTCTGCCCCCGCCCGCTCCTTCTGCCAGGTGAGGGTGAGGCGCTGGAGTCCAGCCCGGGCCGGGTCGGGAAGAGGCAGCTCAGGGTGACGTCCCCCCCAACCCGACCCGTGATGGGCGATGCCGCTGCGATGAGCCCTGAAAGGGAAACTGGGTTGGGGCACAGATGCCAGCTGCAGCCCTGCCCCCCCTTCTCCCTGTCCGTCCCCACACCACAGCCCAGGGAGATCCTGGCTGCAGCTATGAACACGCATCACAGTTTAGCTGAGATGGAAAATCGGAGGCACAAAGGCAGGAAGAGAGCCCAGGAGTCCTGACTCCCAGCCGCTGTTGCTCTAACCAAGGACTCTTGGGTTCTCTCCCTTGCTCTGGGAGGGGAGTGAGGTCTAGGGGTTAGAGCTGGGGGCTGGGTTCCCCACCTTTTCTCTGCAGCGGCACATCTGGACATTCAGGGGCTCTGCCCCCACCTGCGGGAGGTGCCAGTGGGAAGGGCAGGGGCAGAGGCGCTGCCCCCTTGCAAACACGGGGGATGGGGGGGGTTGAGCTCTGACAGGTTGCTGTGCCCCGGGAGGAGGCGGGGCAGGAAGACAGATCAGAATCAGCTTTCCCCACGTTGTGACACGTCACAGGCCTGCATGGAGGGGCGGGGGAAACCAGCTGCTCTAACCGCTGCTCCCCGCTTCCCCCTGGCTCTGGTGAGCCCCAGCCAGGGCCCTGCTGCGCTGGTATCCGGCAGCACGTGCTGGGGACGCCCAACAGGGACGGATTCTCACTCGGGCCAACAGGCCAATTTGGGGGGCCCCGCACAGGAGCTCTGGCCCCGCCCCCCGCCCTTCCTTGGGCACCGCCTGCAGCTGGCCAAACCAGCCCCCCCACCCCCTGCCGGGGGCCCAGACGGCAGCTGAGGTTTCCCAGGGGCCCAGTCCCCTTTTCAGGGGGCCACAGACGAAGAAAGGCTACAAACCCCGGAGCTGGGGGACCCCAACGCCAGCGTCCGCCCAGCCCCCCCCAGCTCCACCCTGGGGGGGGGCCAGGCCCAGCCAGGGACAGCTCGGGGGGCTCCACAGTGGGGCTCCCCTGGCAGAAGTTGCCCCCTGGTGGCAATCACCAACCCCCGCACTGGGGCCAGACCCCGGGATGGCCGAGCCCCGCGCAGGTGGAGGGAAACACACAAGAGATGGGGGCAAAGGGGGGGCGGAGGGACCCCAACACCCGGGGGGGGCAGGACTCACCCCACAGAGCCCCCACCGCCAGCAGGGGAGGGCAGTTGAGGCTCGGGACCATCACGCTGCTGCAGGGCGAGAACAGCTGGAGCAGACTCGGGGCAGACTCCGGCGCTGGGGCCAGGCGGAGCGTGCAACCAGGACCTGGATTGGGACCACGTCTGTCACAGCCCCATAGGGGCTCCCATGATCAGGTCTCTCCCCAGCCCCACATGCACCTGCCAGGCCGGGAACTCTGCCACGTAAGACCCAAGTGTACACGTCGCTCCCCAGCCCACAGCCCCGTTGATTGGTGCAAGTTTGGCTACTTTTTTAAGGTTTGGGTCCCCCCCCCATGCTCGCCCCACAGAGGTGCTCCAGGGGGCAGGATGATTTCCTTGTAATAATCGGTGCATCGTCTGCATATGGGCGTTTTTGCCCCAGGAGCCCCGCTCTGCCCCCCCACATGGGGGGTCAAAGTCCGGCCAGGAGGGGTTGTGGGGGGGCAACCTGCAGCAAAGATAGAAAAGTCACATGGGGCCAAAGCCCCCAGAGACTGCAGGAGCGCCATGTGCTACCTTCCCCCCAGGAGGAATACGATCCCCATCTATCAACCCATATTAAAAGCTCCGCCCTAGCTCGCCCATCAGATGTGGGCTGGAGGCAAGGAGCATTGCCGTGCGGGGGGCGAGCTACTCCCCACCTACCCATCACCCCTCAGCTTCAGGCCCCTGTCCCATAAGCCTCCCAGCCATCCAAAGGTGGCACCCAAGCCAGCTGCATGACAGCCAGGGGGTCCGTCTCCAAACGTTGCCCAGGAAACCTCTCTACAAGGCTGTGCTTCACACCTGCCCCTTCCTCACCCTCGTGTCCCGCCTAACACCAAACGGCAGGACCTGCTGTGCCGTGCAGAGGGCCGGGAATTCGCAGGGGGCCAGCCTGTACCCCCCTCTGCTTCCACAGCCCACCAGGTGTATGAACTGGCAGCTCCTCCACAGAGCCACGAGCATGGGCGCACACCTCGTATGGCGCACCAACTTCCCCGACAGCTGCTCCTGCTGTGGTCAGAGCCCCCCAGCCCGACACCCATCTACACAGGCCGTGCCAGCCTGCACCCCCTAGAACCCCCCGCTGAGAGTCCAGCTGCACTGGTCCCCCCCACCTCCCGCTCCGTGCACACCGTCCCTGGCCGCAGCCCCAATCACGCCTCCAGGCCGATTTCCTCTGGATGGTGCCCACGGACGCGTTAGACAAGCCACAGGCGGCTTCGGGGCTCTCCACTCAGACCCCCCCGCTGGATCTCGAGTTTTAACCTTCCCTCCCGGCCCTGCTTTTTCATTTCTTGACCCCAGGGTAGCCTCGCTCCAATGGCTCTTCCCCCTGGATTGAGGGGGGCTTGAGCTTGGGGGGAGGGGCGTAGGACAGCCATCTCCTGCTAGCCCCCCTGGGACACCCCCCCTTGTGCTACTTCGACAGCACCAGTCTGGTGGAAGCTGTACTAGCCGCCCGCTGTGGCTGACGCTACCATTGCAAAGCTGCTCACAGGGGTCTTGCGTGTTCACCGTTCAGGATGAACCATTTACCCCAGTATAACAGCAAGGAGTGAACTGGTGCGATGACAGCAGTACCATGGCACCGCTCCGCCAACTGGCTAGACTGGTACAAAAGCCAGCTGCGGATCAGAGCTAATTCCCCCCCCCCTTAGTTACAGCCTTGGTTTTTGAGGTGTGTTGCCCTAGGACGCTGAGGACAGACAGCAGGACTAGGCTGTGCTAGGCGCTGCACAAACCCAGCCTGCTGCTTTAAGCAGGGAAAGCGCTGCCGGCCAAGTGGGCAAAGAACAACTCGGCGCAGGGGTTAGATACCTCAGGAGATGCACGGCCCGAGCCAGCATTAGCCCGGGGAGCGACCTAGGCCGGGATTGTCCCGAACGTCTGAACGACTTGCGGGAGAAGTAGCTGCCCAGCAGACACTAGCCCAGGCTAGTCCTTGCCTCTCGACCACGGCAGGCTGCCCACTTTGGGCTGCCCACCAGGAGCCGCCACAACACACGTGCCAAGCTGAGCCGGCAGCAGCCGACGTGCCAGACCACGCGACGTCTCTTCCTTTCATTCTCACCCACAACCCTCCGCAGACGGGAGCGCGAATGAGCTGCTTTCTCACCGCAGGACACAGGTTTTGAAGGGCAACAGAGGATGGGTCAGTGTCACCCTCTAATTGCAGTCAGGACTCCTGGGTTCTCTCCCAGCTGGGGGAGAGGAGTGGAGTCTAGTGGTTAGAATGGAGGGAGCACCGAGACCCCAGGCTCTCCCCCTAGCTCCAGGAAGGCAATGGGATCTAGTGGGTTGGGGGCGGAGAGGGAATAGCTCCTTAGCACGTTCCATTATGATCCCAACGAAAGAGAGACACGGAGGATGTAGGTTTTATCCCTTTACTTTTATCATCAGAGTTTGTAAGGCCCAGACTGTGCCCCATCACAGGACACCCAACTCTGGAGCAGCCGGGACAGAGGACAAAGATAATCCAAGACTCAGCCAGAGGCATCGCACCCCGGGACCGAGCGGCGCCATCACATTCCAGGGCGAGGGGGCACGAGTGGGCGATGCACCAACACCAGCCAATCAGATCTTGCCGGGAAAGGTCCCTTCTGCCCTGCGTTCATCCCAGGCATTGACCTGAAAGAGACCGACCGGTTCCATCAACCGTCAGCTCCGGCGAGATCAGAAGGAAGGAGCCCAGGCTCGGGGCAGGAGAGGATGGACGGGGATGGGGAGGATCGGGGCTGGCTGGACAATGACTTTTTCACTTCCCGCCTGGCGGAAACCTGGACTTTTCTGCAAAATTTTGACGACCTGCCTCATGGGAGCTGTAGTTCAGAAGCGTCATGCACCCATTCTCTATCAGCCAGGCATCCTGGTTGGACTAGGACTCCCTGAGGGACTATGATCTCCTCTTGAAAAGACAGTTCATTCATGGCAGCCCATGCCACAGTGCATCATGGGAGATGTAGTGCAGCCAGGGAACCCAATTCATGGGCGGGGAGAACTCCAACTCCCATGAGACACTGCAGCAGGGGAACCAACTGGAAATACGGTTTTCAGGCACTTGGATTTGATGAAAAATTGTGATTTTTCCTGCAAGAAGCAGACACTCGTCATGAAAAATTGTTCCGTTGTGGATCTGATTTTCCTTCAGAATCATCTGGACAGCGATCTGCCAGAGCTAGGAGGCTGTATGACAAGAGGCAGCACCCGCCCGCCCCTCTCACAGCGAGGAGATGAAAAGCAAGGCTGCCACGAGAAAATAGATCTGACTCGGGGAATCCCTGCAGCCTTCCTAGCAGATGCCTAAACGGGTTCTAGAAAGGCTACTTCTCAGGGCTAGGAAGAGAGCGCAGCAGGGTCGATGAGAGCAGCCAGGTCAGCGTTAGCTGTTTGACAGCGTGTGCCGCTGATTAGCTCCAGGCTACGCCAGCCTTCCTAACTCTGTAGTTCTATGTGGGGAAGGACAGACAGCTGGGTGGAGTCCAGCACTTCCCATCCCATGGGGGCGCTGTGATGAGGAGGGGGTAGTGGGGCATGTTTCACACAAAACAAGGGCAAAGATGGCGTTGATCCTCTCGGCTGTGCTCCAGCCACAGTGTGGGGATTCTCACTGGGCAATTTTTCAGGTGGCAGGGCTGGTGCACTGCAGGTGAGAGGGACCCACACAGCTCCTGGGGCTCTGGATCAGAGAAACCATCACATTGCAGCTTCCCAGCTACCCTGATCTGCTCCTGTGCCAGTCTCCAGCCAGAATTAATGCAGACGCAGGCCCAACCCCGCGAGGTGCTGAGTGCCCCTAGCCCCTCCCCACCCCTTCTGAACCACGCTTTCTATCCAAGAACCCGGCAGCTCAAGGGACCACGCCCAGCCTCTCCCCAGCGACCTACCCAAGAGATGGGACAGAGGGACTTGTACACGCGGCGATACCATTGGCAGCATGTGGCGTCAGCTCCCTTGGCTGCCATGGCTTTCTCACAGCGATGGAAGTCTATGAGAGAGAGAGAGAAAGAGAGGTTTCAAGGCTAGAGAAACTCTGGGGAAGCAGTTCCATAGTTCCAGAAGAAACCACTGCACTCATCTGATCTGACCTCCTCTAGAAAACTGGCCAGGAAACTTCCCTGAATTCATTCCCAGGGCAGATCTTTTAGGAAAATGTCCAATCTTGACTTAAAAATTGCCAGTGATGGAGAATCCACCTCGCCCAGGGGAAACTGTTCCCATGATTAACTACTCTCACTGTCAAAAATGTAAGCCGTTTCCAGTCTGAATTTGTCTAGCTTCAACTTCCCACCATTGGATGATGTTAGACCTTTCTCTGGTAGGTTGAAGAGCCCATTATTAAGTATTCATTCCCCACTGTAGGAATATAGGCCCATGTTAGATTTGGGTGAACTGTGGTTTTAAATCGAGTTGGGATATTAGCATGAGCAACCAGCTTAAAGCCTGGGATGAAAAAGAATGAGATCACAAGAAAGAAGAGTTGTGTGAAACCTGTAGTGACCTTTTATATCAGCCTTATCTTACTTAAGGTTTCCGCTGAAAGAAATAACATGAGGTTGATGGGGTACCAGAGGCAATGAATAATCGGCTATTTAAGAAACTGCTTCATCTGGCCATAGCGAAAATTTGATAATTAGCAATGACCATCACATGGTCATTAAAGGGTACTAAAGAGTTCATTGCTAATACCTGTTTGACCTAGTAGGAGGTGACCAATATGGGGCCAGGTCTACACTGCAGACTTATCTCAGATAACATTGTTCAGGGGTGTGAAAAATCCACATCCTTGAGCTCCGTAGTTTATTGCTGGGGGAATTCTGCGTCTCTGTGAGCAGGCAGAATTCATTTCCCATGCAGAATTCTTTGCTTTCCCACAGAAAAATAACTGCCTGATGAGGAAACAAGGGGAAGCCACAATAGCGGTCACGCACCTCTGTCAGCAGCACAGGCACGTCCTTTCCGGTGCCCAGAACAGCTGACGGAAAGGTAAGTCACTGGGGGACGGAGGGGAGAAGGCTAGGGATGGCCCGAGCCCCACCCTGAAATGGACTGGGCCCTGTTCGTGAGAATCTTGGTCATATGTTTATAAATGTTTTGTTTCTGTTTGGCTGCAGTGAACTGTATTATTTAGGTGTGTTTAGAGTAACTGAATTAATCCCATTCAGCCTTTGGATTTAGTAGAGGAATTTATGGTTAAATTAGTGTCGTGAGAATACCCTGCATAAATAACTTCAGCTCCCACGTAGGTACTTAGAGACTGGGATCAAGTCGTCCCTTAACTTTCTCCTGAAGCTAAGCAGATCAAGCGCTGGGAGTCTATCACTATAAGGCAAGTTTTCTAACCCTTTCATCTTTCTCCTGGCTCTTCTCGGAACCCTCCCCAATTTATCTGCATCATTCCTGAATTGTGGCCACAGGACTCCAGCAGCAGTTGCACCATTGCCGAATACAAAGGTAAATCAACCTCCCTGCTTCTACTCCAGATTCCCATCTACACATTCGGCCGATTACCCACCATGACCCCCCCAGCTCTTTTTCAGCGTCACTGCTTCCCAGGAGAGAGTTCCCCCAAATGAAAGACTGAGGAATTAAGATATCCATAGCTGGTAGCATTGGTTTCCTCAAGGCCTAATAGCAACAGGTGCTGAAGTCAATGGAAATTTGACAACCAGGTGCTAGCCTTTATTTTGTACAGTCCTTGAGGAAACAGCTTGCATCTCTACTGCTCCCTAAAGCACCTTAGATTGAGGGCTTGTTGCTAGCCTATTATGGGGTATCTGAGCACTTCAAAAAATTTTCCATGGATTCCATTGGAAAATGCAGTTTCACCAGAACTGAAGATTTTGAGGGACAGGCCAATTTTGATCATTTTCAACAGGAAAGTCAAAACAGGTCCGTTCATCGAGGTAAAAACGTTTCTTTGCAACTTTATCATTTCTATTTGTATGTTATGATATAAAGAGTTAATGTATTTATATTTTATATTATATTAAAAGTAAAAACAAAACATTGATGGTTCTGAAGCACGTTTTGGGGGAATTTTCATTCCACAGAGAATTTTGGGGATTGAGCCTTTTTTTCTGACTTGATAATAAAAAATGCAGAATTTCCCACCAAATGGAAAACCCAGCTTCCAGCTGGCTCTGCTTTAATGGATTTATCCTCACCACACTCCTGTGAAGCAGGGCAGTGCTATTACCTCCATTGTACAGACTGCTTAGCCGCTCTGTATCTCAGTTTCCCCAATTTACTTCACACCACACATGAAGCGGAGCAGAGAATTTAATCCGAGGTCTCTGCAGTTCCAGATTCAGTGTCTTAGCCACTGGACCATCCTTTTTCTCGTTACCAAGAGACCATATGTTACCAAAGTCTTTAAGAGGGGGTATTTATAAGCTGAACATTGCTTAGGCCTTATATAATAAAAGCTAAAAAGACTGGAGCTAAATCTTTCCTTGCAGTGCTGGAGACCAGGCATAACAGTGACACGGTTAAACAAACACATGCCTCAAGCAGATATTTTGGCGGGGGGCGGATCATCTTTCACAGATGATGTTTGAACAAAAGCAGCTGCAGCCTTTACGCACGAGTCCTGTTGAGCTACTCACATGAGTAACAGGCTGAGACACAGAGTAACTCAAGAGCCTGGGGCAAATGAGGCGTTCAAAGCAATTCTGGATTCATGGACTCCTCTATTTAGGCCAAGTGAATTGGCCATTATGAAACAGCAATTGAGGATGGATTGCCAAGGAATGGAAGGGAATGCCCTCAAATACAGTGCAGGCAACTCCATCATAATAAGGGCTTGTTAAATTAGATTAACAAACAAACTCTCCCCCCTCCCCCAGTCCCCTTTGGTTTGATCTCTGAAGCAGGACTTCTGTACTGTGTGTTGTACAACATCTAACAAGTCAATGGTCTCACGGATACCTTCACCTTGGTGTGCCATGCACCAGAGCTTTGTATTTGCTGGTTTTCAGAGTGTTGAGTTTAGCCCCTCTCCACATTCTGGAGGGCACAAAGCAGCACTGGGCTGCCTTAAACTCTGCATTAACAAAATTTGGAGGCCACCAACATGCACTTAATGGAAAGCAAAGCAAATTGACACTGGGCTCAAAACAGGGATGGCCGGATGAAATTTTCTAGCCTGGGTTATACTAGATGACATAATGGGCCCTTCTGGCCTTTATATCTATTAATCTCATGTAGGTGACTGCAAAGGGTCTACGCACCAAACATAAAATTAAGCAGGTCTTTAAGTCGTTGCAGGATGAGGGCTTCAGGTTATAAACCCTTCAAGGCAACGACTGTCTTTTCATGGCACGTGTGCTGAGCCCCCAGCACAACGGAGCACCAATGGATCAAGGCCTTTAGTTGCTACCTGAAGGGTGCAGGAATTTAGTCAGTTAAAGGAGGAGAAAGCAAATATATTTCATCATTACCTTGGCATTTTTAACTATCAGTTTACAGAGGGCGGGCCATCTAAACAATAGACAGGAAGCGAAAGGGACAAGGCCTGTGTCGCCAGCCGAGGCGAACGGGCTGCATGAGAGATCAAATCATTTGGCTGCTCACAGCCCCTCTCACCAAGGTAGTTCTGCCAGCAGTTGCGGGTCTGGTTCTGGTTCGGGAACCTGCTGTCGAAGGGGGCCGTTTTGTAGTTGTCCAGCTTGGCCTGGATCTCGTCAGCCATTTCCCCGTTCTGGAGAGGGGAGGGGAAAACGAATTCGTCATTTGTGTTGTGGCGGCAGCTCCCGGTCAGGGCCCCGCGGGGCCGGGCGCCGCCCTGCGCCAAGGAGCGGACCAGGGGTTACTCCCTGACGGGGGCGCCCCTGCGCCCCCCTTGCGCCGGGCCCCGCTCCCCCCGCGGCCCGATCCTGGCCGCCCCGGTCCCGCCCGGGGGGAGGCGGCACGTTGGGCCCCCCCCGCAGCGCCCCAGGCGCGACCAACCCAGAGCCGGGCAGGGCAGCGGGGGCGGAACGGGGGGGGCCCAGGGAGCGAACCCCGCCCCCCAACCCCCCTCAGAAGGGAGCCCTGGCCTGGGCCCCCCGGCCCGCCCCGCCCCCAGGACCGGCCCCTCACACGGCGGCGCCGGTCTCAGGCCGGGGGGTCCCCCTCGGACAGCGAGGGGCGGGGGGAGGGGCGCGCGCGGACCCGACCCCTCCCCCCCCGCCTCACCCGGGCGGCGCCGCCTCTCCCTGAAAGTGACTTTCACCCGCAGGAGCCCGGGGACGGCGCAGGGAGCGGGAGCGGAACCACAGAGACGGGGCGGGCTAGAGCGGCGCCGGAAGTGGCGGTTTATCATCGAGAGGACTCGGCGGCCCAGGTGAGGGCGGGGCAGAGCGGGGCTAGAGCGCCACCGGGGGGGAGGAGGATAGAGAGGGGGGGCTAGAGCGCCACCGGGAGGCGGAGGACCGTTGTCGAGAGGCTCAACGCACCAGGCCCCCATGGCACCTGAGCACTCCAGCTATTACCATAATACACATAATAAACAGGCAAGAAAGGGACACGTACCGTAATACGCATAATAAACTGGTATGCGGAGGGACACGTACCGTAATACGCATAATAAACAGGTATGCGGAGGGGGCATGTACCGTAATACGCATAATAAACAGGCATGAGGAAGGGACACGTACCGTAATACCCATAATAAACAGGCATGAGGAAGGGACACGTACCGTAATACACATAATACACAAGCACATGAAGGAGACTGTAGATTCAGCTCGTGCTGCTCAGCCCCCCGCTGACCCTGCCGCAGGCCGTCCCTGAGACAAGGAGGGCTTGTGGGGGGGGGGTTGCAGAGTCACTGGCCCAACCTGAAGTGGTTCTGCCCCAAGTGGCGCCGTAGAAGAGCCATGCCAGGCCCCTTAATGTGCATCAAATACCCAGGGCCTCTGCTGGGCTGTGCAAAGGGGGGGGGGTCAGTGGGATGGTGCCATCCTTAGGGTTATGGCCCAGCTCGTATTTTAAGGGACATCCCTCGGTCGTTTTAACATGACTTCGTTGCATTGCGCACGTCAGAGCAGTGGAACTGCAGACTGGAGAGCAAAATGCCCCACCCGCAAAGGGAAATGGTGTTTCCCCAGAACGACCCTTGAAACAAAACATCTCCTTTATGTCTCATGTCGTTTTCCCTTCTTTCCATCCGGCAAAGGTGGTCACCCTGGCCCCTGGGGATGAGGCTGTTCAATGTGAACAGCAAGGCCTCGTCTACGCTTAAAAGGTGGAGCTGCAGTCCCAAGGCCGTGAGATAGCCACCCCCCGACCACCCTTGACCTAAGCCCCGCTATAGACACAGCTTGGCTGGGAGAAGAATCCGTCTATCAACCCAGCGGCCATCGCTCGGGAAGCTGGTGTTCTTACACAGTATGGCCACACTTAAAACGCGGCGCCGCTGTAGGCTTCCGTGTAGACACACACTGCCGTGGCAGGAGGGGTTCTCCCATCCCTGGCGTTAATCCACCTCCCGGGAAGGCGTTCACTTGGTCAACAGAAGAATTCTTCCATCCACTTAGCTCTGTTTACGCCAGGGATGAGGGCGGCATAGTTAGATTTTTCACACCCCTGAATGCCGGTGTAAATTTTCGGTGTAGACCAGCCCACAGCATAGGCTGCATCGACACTACGGGGTTATGCTGGCATAACTACAGCACCCTAGGGCCGGACTACATTGAAAATTTACACTGGCCCAGCTACACCTCTCAGGAGGGTGAAAAATCCACACCCCTGAGAGATGTAGTTAAGCCAAGCTAGACAGGCTAGGCCTCTTGGGGAGGTGGAAACTACAGCGACAGGAGAATCCCTCCTGTTGGTGCACATAGTGGCTCCGCTGAAGCTGTGCGGCTGTAGCATTTGAAGCGCTGACATACCCTTCGCTACATCACTGTAGTCCCTGTAATGCAGACCTGGCCTAGGCCATGATGCTTTCAGGACACACACAGTTCGCCATCTTCTGAGGGCTTGACAGAATTCAATTTTTATTTCTTTTTATAATTTCAGCAGAAAATGTCAAAGTTTATTTATAAACATTAAAAAGAAGATTTTTAACAATGTAAATATTCACGGTCGTGGGGAGGGGCCAGGCAATAATTATTTAATGACTGTTGACATTGAGATCCAACAGGTTAAAGCTTCATAACTGTGGAAACACGAGTTGTCAACGCCCCATGTCAAAATATACAAAGTACATAGCCTTAAATCAAAATCTGATATGTTCTCAAGCAGCATTTGTCTTCCCTTGCCTCCATGCAAATTCCGAAGATCATTGGTGGGTATTTGAAGTCAGTAAGTCCCAGGGTGAATTCCTTGGTTTGCCCCCTCCCCAGCACGGCCTTTGCTGTTCTTCCATTATTTCTGCTCTTGGAATTTTACTAGGCAACCTCACTGCTCCTCTCACTTCTGAACTGTCTGCCACAACAGCACTGTCCCCACGCCAGCTCATCAGCCCCTTAGGGTGACCACATCGCCCGTTTTGGCCCAGACAGTCCTTTTTTTAAGCCATGTCTCGGCCGTCCTGACTTCTCTTTGCAAACCTGGGCATTTGTCCTGTTTGCTCTTGCTAGCTGAGCATCAGTTAGCCAGAACAAATGGGACAAATACCAGGTTTTGCCAGAAAAAGTGGGGTGCGACCCCTAGCAAGGCCTGGAGGAATGTGGGGGGTGCGACCAGCTCAGGCCGGCCTAGCATGAGTGGGCATGACTGGGCAGCAGGGAGAGCTGTGGGCTGGTCTTGCATGGGCGAGTGGCTTGGGTAGCTGGGAGACCTGGGGTGGGCCCAGGTGGGTGTGACAAAGTGGAGATATTCTTGGTGTCTTCTCCGAGTACTGTGTGTGTGCCTCAGTTTCCCCTATGTGTTACTCACGTACTGTGGCGCTGGCTTAAGGGTGTGTGTGATCTTTGTAGTGAGCACTAGAGAGAGGTGTGGCTGACTCTAGCTACCTGTGCACAGACCCCTGTCCCCTTGCAAAGGTGTTGGGGAGCCGTGACAAAGGCAAAGGGAGGGAGGAGTGGGGTGTCTGGGGCTGGCACGGAGGAAGGGGCCAGGCCAGTGCCCTGTGTGGAGGGGAGAGTGAAGGGAGCAGAACTGAAGAACGGGGCTCTGGAGCGCCCATTTGGCCACCAGTGGCATACGGAGGGTTTCCAGTGCCCAGGGGCCAACCCTACATTTGCGCCTGCCCCCCAGCTTCCCGCCCCCCACGCAAGGCAGGAGGGGTCCCCACACCACCCCTCAGCTGCCCCGGGGAGGAGGGATCTGTACCTGTGGGGGTGGGGCATGAAGTTTGGGGGGGTGCAAATGCAGGCTTGGTTCCGCCGCCCCCCACTCCACACACTTACCCACCGTGTGGCGCCCACCTCTCCCACTGCAGCCCCACAGCCCAGCGCCGGCTTGGATGGGGCTGCCCCATCCCCCGGCCTAGGGAGGGGGACTGAGGTGGCCCTTCACAATGCATGTTGGGGAGGTGCTGAGGGGCACCCCTCAGAGCCTCTGGGGCCCCCAGCTGTTGCGAAGGGCCGGTCCAGCACGCAGCGCCCACTTACCCACTGCTCCAGCCCCGCAGCTCAGATGGGGGGGGGGGTGAAAATATGAAGGAAATGGAAAAAGGAAGTATTTTCAAGGGCGGGCGGGGCTCTCGGTGCAGATGGTCCAATAGGCAAATAATGCAGCAGTTTAAACCAGAGCCGGGGGCTGTCCCCGAATCTCCTTTAGCTGTTCCCGCCTCGTGGCAGCGTGATGGTCCCGAGCCTCAACTGCCCTCCCCTGCTGGCGGTGGGGGCTCTATGGGGTGAGTCCTGCCCCCAGGTGTCGGGGTCTCTCTGCCCCTCCTTCATCCCCATCTCTTGTGTGTTTCCCTCCACCTGCGCGGGGCTCGGCCATCCAGGGGTCCTGCCCCAGAGCAGGGGAAGGGAGGGGCAGTGATCGCTGCCAGGGGGCAACTTCTGCCTGGGGAGTCCCGCTGTGAGTCCCCCGAGCTGCCCCCAGCTGGGCCCGGCCCCCTGCAGGGCGGAGCTGGGGAGGGGTCAGGGCGTTTGGGGTCCCCCAGCTCCGGGGTTTGCAGACTTTCTTCGTCTGCGACCCCCTAACAAGGAGACTGGGCCTCTGGGAAACCTCAGCTGCCATCTGGGCCCCAGGGTGCGGCGAAGGGGGGCTGAAAGCCAGGCCCTGGCCAGGGCTAGCCAGGGGAGGTGCCCTGTGATGGGGAGAGCAGCACCCCCAAACCCCCATAGCGGGAGGGGCTGGGAGCCAGGACTCCTGGGTCCTTTCCCCACGTTTGCCGCTGACTGTCTGCATGGCCTGGAGTCACTCGCTTTCCTGCCTTTGTCCACCTGTCCGTTAAATTGTGGGGCTCGTTTATAATTGCAGCCAGGGTCTCTGGGCGGTGTGCGGGGGGTGGGGGGGGGGCAGGAGGTAGGGTTGCAGCTGGCCCTGACCCTGTTTCCCTTTCAGGGTTCATCGCAGCGGCATCGCCCATCACAGCTCGGGTCGGGGGGGACATCACCCTGAGCTGCCTCTTCCCGACCCAGCCCGGGCTGGACCTCCAGCGCCTGACCCTCACCTGGCAGAAGGAGCAGGTGGGGGCAGAGGCCCTGGTGGTTCATAGTTACTATTACGGGAGGGACCAGCTGGCCAGACAGGCCGAGGCTTATAGGAACCGGACCCGGCTGGATCCAGAGATGCTGGCCCAGGGGAACGCGTCCCTGATGCTGAGGGGCGTCCGCCCGCAGGACGAGGGCGTCTATCGCTGCCACGTCACCTCGGAGCTGGGCCAGACGTCTGAACGCAGCGAGATGAGAGTGGCAGGTAGGAGCTGGGGACGCTGCATCCCGGGGTGGGTCTGATCAATGTGGGTTGGCTCCGTGTCTCTCTCGTGGCCGCAGCCTGCGTGGCCTGTTATTAACCTCGCTCTCAAAATTCCCTCCAGGACTTTGTTCCACACCCAGATTCCTTCCCGACAAGTCAGTTCCATGCCATACGTCTCGCTCAGGTGTTTTTATTAGCCCGCTGCGACACTAGGCTGATCTGATCTTTGTCAAACGCAGGAGGGTGGAGGCAGGAACCATCTTAACTGCACATTCCCACAGAAAGTCGCTCTCTTATGCATGTTTACACATCACATCGCATTTACTCCGCCCTGCATCCAACTTTTGAGGATTGGCTTGGTTATGTAGCAGGATCCTTAAGCTGCCGACTCTGGCCACGTTTCGACTTCTTCACTTATTCTGCCCCTTGTTATCTAGCTCACGGTAAATGGGTCTGTGGGTGTTCTCCCTCTTATCTTAGCTGGCTCAGACATTCTGTCCTGGTAGCCTGCTTGCCTTGCCTTATTTAGCACAAATGTCCTGTTTCCAGTCTGATGAGCCATTATAACCCTATAAAGAGGAATTGGCTCTGGGAGAGTGTTTCTGTGTAGGGTGGACTCTGTGGCCATTCCAAGTGGATCTCACACATATGGCAGGCGACGTCACTCCTCAAAGCTGGCTTGGCCCCAAACTGCACGGCTTAACCTTTTGTGCCATGTTGCTGGGTGGCTGGTAGCTGGTGCCCCACCCCAGAGGCGGCTGCATCTCTGTGCTGGGGGAACAATTCCTGTGTCTGAAGCCTGTCAAGCAATTGGAGGTGAAAAGCTCCAGGGACATGGGAAGTGTTTTTCCTTTCAGCACCCTACGGGGAGCCTCACCTGACCTTCGATCGCTCCTTTCGGCTGGGCCACGTCCTCCTGATCTTCAGCTCAGGGGGCGGGTACCCCCGGGCGAGCGTGGAGTGGAGGGACGGGACGGGGACCAACCTGACAGAGCTCAGCACTGCCACAGAGTCTGCGGACGCCCGTGGGCTTTACCACCTGCGCAGCGAGCTGGCCGTGCCCGTGGGGCAGAGCGCCAACCTCAGCGTGCTGCTGGTGACAGCCGGGCGGGAGACCCCCGTGCAGCTCATCACATTGACAGCAGGGCCCGGTGAGTGGGGGAAAGGGGGTCGGGAATGTCCAATCGGCGCAGGGCTGTAGAGAGGCGCTTAGAGCCTCTGGAGCTTGCTCTGGCTCTCAGGCCCTGCTCACAGGAAGCTCTGGGTTGTCTCTTGCAGGGCAGACACGCAGCTGGGTCTGGCTGCTTGTGGCCTGTCTTGGCGTTGGGACCCTGTCCATGATTGTGGCCACGAGGCTCTTTTGCCCTCCCGCCCGTGGGACTTGCAGACGCTGCTCAGAGAGTTGCGCCGCTCGGACAACAGACATGGAGGATCCTCACCTCAGAGCCAGCTGGGCCCTGGGCTCTGCCCAGCCCTGGCTAACCTCACCATTGGCTTTGGGTTAGATCTCCCGGCAGCTCCCTCGCCTTCACGCCAAGGCTCTGGAGAAGGGAGATGGGCGTCTCTAATCTCGACAGTTGTACTTTATAGCAAGGCTGGTGCAATTCCAGGGCCGACACGGCAACGGCACCAACGTTCAGATTCTGAATTCCCGTCACTGCCTATTGAAATGGGAGAGCTCCTTGCGAGATGGAGAGTGCCCCACATCGATACAACAGGTCCCATCTACAACGGCCCCACATGGGGAACGTGGCCCCAGCTCTTGAAGGACAGCACTTTATCCCCTTCAGTGACGGCACCACATCAGGTTACGAGACCGCGATGGGCTGGGCCCAGAGCCTTTAAGTTCTTAAGAGAGGCACAGAAATGTGGGGCTGGGAGGGAGCTCCAGAGGGGGTCTAGTCCAGCCCCCTGCACTGAGACGGGGCCAAGTACTCCTAGACCAGCCCCGACAGGTTTGTCCAACCTTGTCGAGAGCCAAGAATTTATTGCCTCTAATGTGCAGCTTTCGATGGCCCTGATCTATTTCTGCTGGGTAGAAAGTCCAATTTCCTTTAAAAGGAACAAAAGACTTTTAAAAACATCTATTTTTATACTAAATCTATTGTGTGTTCTTTATTTTAAAGGGATGTGTATTTAATAAAGCCACAGTCCTGTGTCTTCATGTGCTGTTCAAGGTGACCTGCAAATGATATCTTTTATTTTTTTCCCCTTCTCCATCATGTAGAAGGCGTGGAATACAGTGTCTCCCCCATTCGAAATCCCAAACGTGTTAAATCTGGCTTTTGCAGGAGTTCCACTGGGAGGTCTCTGGGATGTTTCCTGAGAGCTAAGTTGGAAGAAATTGGGACATGAATCTTTTAACCAGGGATTCCTCCCTCTAACCTGTTAACTGGTCATTGGAGTTAGGGGGCTGTAAACAAAAACAAGTTTGGACTCTGATATGAAAGGATTATATGTACCTAGTTGGATCGGCCTCTGCGCGGTGGGAGTCCTATTTGTTTATGCCAGTGAATCTTTGTATATAAAGGTTACTATTGGATATGCTTGTTCACTCCAAATGTATCAATTTATAATAAGTTACTATGTTTAACACGTGAAAAGAGCCTCTCCCTCTGCTGCTAGAGTGAGAGCGTTTTAACATATGAGAGGGGTCTTTCCCTTTGTTAAAGTAAGAAGTTTCCCTCTCTCCCTTTGATGCTAAAGTGAGGAGTTTCTGCTTTTCCTTTGTTGCTTTTGGAAGGAGTTTCTGCCTTTTCTTTTGGAAGGCGTTTCTATCTTTCCCGTTTGTAAGGAGTTTCTGCCTTTTCCTTTGTTCCTTTTGTAAGAAGTTTCTATCTGCTATTGAAGCCCTAAAAAGATAAGAAAGGAACATGCGGGGTCTGGGATGGGAGCCCTGGCCAGGTTCCCATCACAGCCCCCTGCATGAGAACCAGATATCCATCAAGGTGATCTGCACATAGTCACGTACACCTGTTTTTTCACTCTATAAAAGCTGGACCCACTTGTAGCGAATTTGGAGACCTCACCTATGAGTGGATGCACTGCGTAGGGCTTCCCAATTGCTGGGATGGGCTCTCCAAATCCTCGCTGCAACCGGGGCTCCCCAGCAACTGCGGATCTGGATGATGGTAATGTATTAATAGGGCAATTGGTGATGTATCTCTCTTAATCATTATAGTTAGTCTTATGTAATAATGATCAGGTGCATTGCTTTACCTTTTCTTTTCCTTTCTATGGTTTAGTATTATAGTATAATAAGTTTATTTTGTTGTGTGTATATATATATTATTTCATTTTCTGTAATATTTAGAAAGAGATAGTAAAGAAACCTTGTTCTTTCTACTGGTGTCTGTGTGCTTTTTGCCAAACCCCGTCAATTAGCAGAACATCTTGGCGTCACGGACAGGATCTGAGCAAAAGTGTCACTTTTTAAATCCAAAGGGATTGTGTTAACCCCGCCCGAGATTCCCGGATGGGAAGATCTCCCTTATAGTTCGCTGGCTCTTGAATGGGCTAAGGTCAGAGGGCAGTGTGAACAATGGGAGAATCAGTTAAAAGAGGCTGAACCACTCAATGTGTTAAAATGTATCCAAAAATAGCCTATTGAAAAGGGAAAGGAGATTGTGGGTTCAGGAAGAGGGATTTTGTTAACTGCATACCGGAAACAGCACCAACAGAAAGAACAATTGTTGCTAGAACGCTCCCGTATGGAGTGGCAGATGTGTGAATTACAGAATCAAGTTGTAATGTTACAATGTCAGAATAAGTTGCTTGTTGACAAATTGGATACTTATCAAGCTGTAGCCGAGAAAGCTGCAGTACGGGTTGCGCAGTATAAGCATAAGAAAAGGAGAGGGAAGAATTTCCCTATAATGATGATAAGGAAAGGCGTGAACAGACTTTTTGCTCATACCATGTATCATCATCAGCTGGCATTAACTGAAACATTGCCACTGAAAGAAATCCTGATCCACTTAACTCAGGGGTCAGAAATTAAAGCCTGGCAGTTAAGTACAACCAGAATGGCCTTGTCCTACTTGTTAAAAAATCATGAAAACCTGGAGTGGGAGCCGCCACCCCTGGAGTCAAGAGACAAGTAGGGGCCATAAATGTTATCTGGCTGAGTCAAACCCCTTTAAAGGGAAGATAAACAAGAAAAAGAAATTTGGTTCTTATTGGATACAGGGGCACAAATATCAGTTATCCCCATGTAAATTTAAAAGAAAACTATGTAATGGTAAGTTTTAAAGTTAAGATGGAGTCTGGGAGAGTAGAAATGATTAAAGCTGTTCTAGGAGACAGTGTATAAAGCAACTGCTTTTAAAACTGCAGGAAGAGGAGAATTTTCTCCTGTAAGCAACTCCCGGTTCTTATCTCTAGCCTGGGGCATACCAAAACCAGGTCAAGGAAAAAAAAAACCTTAAAGTTGAGAATGGCAGTCGACTATCAAAGAGCTAATGAGCAATTAGAAACAGTTCAATGTGTGTCTCAAAGAGTTAAACCTAAGATGGAACACATTTTTAAGAGTAAAGATTTAAAGTCTGCTGTACCTTGAATTTAAAGGACATGTTTTATCCACAAGGGATATTAAGTTTTGTGTTTAAAGATAAATGTTTAACTGAAAGTTTGGAACAGAAAGTGTTAAAAATAGCAGTATAATGTACTGAGTTGCAGAGAGAAGTGAATGTGTGAAATCAGTTAACCCCCTAATAAAGGGTTGCATGGAGGAGCAAGTTAAAATCACGATATGTTTATGCAAGCAAGTTGTGGGGAGAAGAAACTGGTGAAGTTAAAAGATTGGGAAAGGATCAGATAACAATGTGTTAAATGTCCTGAAGTAATGCAAATGAAAAAACCCCAAGCGAAAGGGAAACTGAGGTACACCACCTCGCAAAAATTTACCCTAAAACCTTAAAAGGTAGAAGCCATAACAAACCTGGCCTGCCTATAGAACAGAGAACACAGGAAAATATAAGGGTAATTTGTCTGATTTGCCTGCAATCAGAAAGAAAATATGTCAAAGAAAGGGGTATTCTAAGGAATAATCTACAACCCCAAAGGGGGTAGAAAAGTGTTTGTTTTATCTTTCAGAACTGCAGAAAGGAAGAAACTGGTACCAGTGAAACAACTAAAAATCAAAACCATGGATCTATTGTTGCATGTGTATGTTTTGTGTGTTATGTTTTGTGTTGTTTGTCTTATTACTAACATTGTGCATGGTATTGGGAAGTACTGCATGAAGCAGAAAAGTATCAAAAAGCACTGTAACTGTGTTCAAAGAGGAGAATTGGTCTCCACTGTTCTGTCTGTGGGGCAGGCAGAAAGAACCTCTCAGCTTATGCTGGTGGAGGAGGTGTCAATTGTGCCAGAAGTGGTTCTGGATGTAAGTAAAACCCAGAAAGAGTCTGTTAGAGCTCAGGAAAAAGTTTCTTTGAAACAGTCTCTAGCAAAAGAGGGAAAGGACATTTCTGTGGAAAGTGAATTGTTGCCTAGAACTGCTCCTGAAAGAATAAAACCTCCTGATAGCTCTTGCAAACAGTTTTCTGCAACTGAAGGGTGTGAAAACGAAGTGATTAAGTTCAGAGTGAGTCACTGATGGTAGCAAGGAACAGTTTACATGCTGAGAGACTTGGTTCAGTTTCTAATTGTCAATGTTTTTGAAATGTGGATGGATTCATTAACTTTGTTTTAGAAGGGTCCAGTTTGAATATCTTGGAAAAGGGGCCAAATGGAGTGGAAAGTATTAGGAAGTTTAAACAGCCCTGCGTGGCTGGGCTGGGTCAGTATAAGGGGGAGACAATGATGTTGGAACATGACTGTCTCCACGTTGTTAGCTCTGTAAGTGATTGAACAGTGCCTCAGTTTCAGAGAAAGGACTGGGCAGCTAGAGCTACACAGCAGAACAGATGTGATGTTGATCTCTTGAGAATGCAGGGGGTGGTAGGCAAACTCTCATCTCTGAATGCTTTGGATATATCTTGTAGTCTCTTAAAGGACGCAGGTACATCTGATGCTATGTGGAGTCAGAGATTGACAATGAAAGAAAAACAGAACCCTATTTATGAGATGCTAGTGAAAATGGTTGATATCTCTTTAAAACCAAGTCCAGACTTAAAATGAATAATGGTTAAGCATTTGAACACTAGTGAGCTAGCTAATGTGTGTAATGGTAGTAAATGGAAATTACTGGCCTGACAAGGGGGGGAAGATCCACCCATAGCTGTTAACAAGGAGAATTCCTCTCGGGTATGGCCAACTAAATGTGAGATGGGCATGCCTGGAATGGCTCTAATTGGAGCCACATGCAGAATGAGTTTGTTAGGGCTCAACAAAAAATGTTTCTTTGGAGGGGGCCAGAGTGGAGGTCCAAAGCCTAGTCCTAGCAGGAGGGTAATGTAGAGGTAACAGAGCAACCAGCGGTGAAGCATGTGCCACAAGTGAACTAACTAAACCCTTACAACTGTTTGTAAAAAATTGGATAACATTGTAAGTTTCACAATGGAGGTAACAAAGATAAAGCCTGTTTTAGTTAGACATGATTTTGCTAATGATATGTGTGCCATTGTTAAGTCTTGTAGTTAATTTGTTAGTGCAAGAACTGTAGAAATGTACCATGTGCCTGATAATTTGTAAACCCTTGAAACATGTTAAAAACTGTGTTAACATGAAAACTGAAAAGGGAAAGTTCCTGTAATGCATTCAGCAGTGTGTAGGGACACTCCTTTCTGCATCAATTTTGCATGGGGGGGGTGTCATGCTGACCCGATTGGGGGGACCCTTGAGGTGTATTCAGGAGCTCTGATTACTCCCTTCTACACCAGTCTCGCATTGGGGGTGTCATGCGGACTGGATTGGGAGAGGGGCATTTGTGTTCTTTGACATTAGTATGTCAAAATCATAGTGATTCATGTGAGACACACCATGTTGGGTGCTGTTAGAAAGGTTATAATGTGCTGAGTAAGATGATACTATTTGTGTTCATGTGTAATATGTGTGAGGAAAGTTATGGGGATCTGTGATATACCTACATATCAAACTGTGCTGTAGAAGACACACCCCGGACAGAGAGGCCACAGGACAATAGCCCGCTTAATGGCCCATCAAGACCTTTACAGAAGCCAAAGCCCTAGGAAGAAACTAAAGGCATACCTGAAGAGTTACCAGGATTGGCCCATGTGACTCTGGACTTCATTTTGGTTCCTGTAAAGTTCCACAAGCTGCATGGCCAGGAGCAGAGGGTATATCAGATCAAACCACAGAAACCATTTTTGTCTTTGTTCCTGTCCAGCTGTGGACACACCTCTGGATCAACACACTTTGCAACTGAGCTGAAGGACTTAGACCCATCCAGTTACTGGATGTATACCAGAGGGACTATACAAGCCTGCAACTCCACAATTGTTCTGGAAACCTGATGTATATGGACTTTCAAATCGTTTGTATATATCTGATTGCTTTAAGCCTTTAACACTTCTCTTATTGTTGGTTTTTCTTTTATTAATAAACCTTTAGTTTTAGTTACTAAAGGATTGGCTGGCAGCGTGGTATTTCGGGTAAGATCCAAACTTATAGTGAACTGGTCCTGTGGCTGATACTTTGGGATCAGAGGGAATCTTTTAGTAAAGAGCAGAGAGTTTAAATGACTGGTCTCTTTACTGGACCTAGTGTCATTCTGGGAGCCAGAGACTGAAATGCAGTAAAGGGGGCTGTGTATATTTGCACAGTGGCTTCTTCATAACCTGTGGGGGGGAATCAGGAGCACTGTTTGTGGCTGGTTGGGAAGTCTGACTTCGGTGTCACCCACCAGTGCTGGGAGAATCTGCTCTCCTTTTACAGCCTGCTCTAACCTTGGCATTATCAGTGGGCTACCCTGGGCACGGACGGGTCACAGTGGCGCAGGATCCACAGAACCAGAACATTTGGGTGTTGGATCAGAACCCCACGCTATTCCAAATTTTAAAATTTGATATTGAGAGTGTTAAAGATTAAAGTTAGACAGAATGAGTGATTCATAATCAGATAAAGCAATCGAGCTGCAAGCCAGGAGAGAGAGACAGCATCTGCAGCATGAGAAAGAAATGGCTGTGCCATATGTTCTCATGGTTACCTGGAGGACCGTGGGTCAAACTGGCACTTTTCTTCTTTCTTTGTATAGATATGGGCTCGATTTTTATTCCATGTTTAATCCCCTGCTTGATATCATTAATTAAATCTGTATAATGTCTCCCTCCTCGCAAAGGCGGAAGGACAGATTGATATGAAAGGATTATATGTATCTAGTTGGATCGGCCTCTGCGCGGTGGGAGTCCTATTTGTTTATGCCAGTGAATCTTTGTATATAAAGGTTACTATTGGATATGCTTGTTCACTCCAAATGTATCAATTTATAATAAGTTACTATGTTTAACACCTGAAAAGAGCCTCTCCCTCTGCTGCTAGAGTGAGAGTGTTTTAACATATGAGAGGGGTCTTTCCCTTTGTTAAAGTAAGAAATTTCCCTCTCTCCCTTTGATGCTGAAGTGAGGAGTTTCTGCTTTTCCTTTGTTGCTTTTGGAAGGAGTTTCTGCCTTTTCTTTTGGAAGGCGTTTCTATCTTTCCCGTTTGTAAGGAGTTTCTGCCTTTTCCTTTGTTCCTTTTGTAAGAAGTTTCTATCTGCTATTGAAGCCCTAAAAAGAATAGAAAGGAACGTGCAGGATCTGGGATGGGAGCCCTGGCCAGGTTCCCATCACAGCCCCCTGTATGAGAACCAGATATCCATCAAGGTGATCTGCACATAGTCACGTACACCTGTTTTTTCACTCTATAAAAGCTGGACCCACTTGTAGCGAATTTGGAGACCTCACCTACGAGTGGACGCACTGCGTAGGGCTTCCCAATTACCGGGACGGGCTCTCCAAATCCTCGCTGCAACCGGGGCTCCCCAGCGACTGCGGATCTGGATGATGGTAATGTATTAGGGTAATTGGTGATGTATCTCTCTTAATCATTATAGTTAGTCTTATGTAATAATGATCAGGTGCATTGCTTTACCTTTTCTTTTCCTTTCTATGGTTTAGTATTATAGTATAAGTTTATTTTGGGGTGTGTGTGTATTATTTCATTTTCTGTAATACTTAGAAGGAGATAGTAAAGAAACCTTGTTCTTTCTACTGGTGTCTGTGTGCTTTTTGCCAAACCCCGTCAATTAGCAGAACAGACTCAAAGCTTTGGATTTGCTGTGTGACCCTCAGGGCAGATCTATTTGCTGCTCTGTGCCTGTGTTTCCCCAGAGGTGAGGGGCAGAGCTGCCTCCTGCACAGGGGTGATGCCAGGGTTAATTTAACAATCTCATTTCTGGATGGCCCTAGAGGGCTCAGAGCGGACAGGACAGCAGCGATGCTAGAGGTAGGGTTAGAAATTCAACCCTCTCCACTAAATGGGTCTGAGCTGCCCCTGGCCCAAAGAGACACTTTGTCCCTGTAATCCCTGAACAATCCCTCTTCACATCACTTTGACACCTAGATCTGCTGGGGTTTCTCTTGAACAGGGTCGTTTCTGTCCCCTGGGGTCCATTTGGATCCGTGCGGTGCCACCAGCGCAGTGGCAGCTAATGGAGACCGAGGACAGGGACACAACAATAAATCCCCAGGTTTTCACTGTACACCTACGTCTCTTCCTTTCTTTGCGTTGAAACAAATCCACAGCCCTCTCTTCCTTTCTTTGCGTTGAAACAAATCCACAGCCCCAGGCAACCTCGACGCTGGGCTGCTGGGAATCTGCACGGCCCAACCAGCTGCAGCGATCGATGCCGGCTGGGATCAAGCCCCACCCACCACATAACTCTCACACTCATGTGCAAATGCACAGGCCTGGGCCCTGGAGCTGACGGGGCGCTCCCTCAGCTGGTAGTAGTAGTAAGGCCCTTATAGTCTGTGGGGAGCAGCCCAGAGAGGACAGTAATGTCACTAGGCGCAGAGTGGAGGGAGGGGGGGAGAGCGAGCGAGCCCATGCATTGCACAGACACAAGATTGGGGATACCACGGCGCTGTCTCACAGATGCACCCATGGGAGATGTCACCTTCAGGGTCGCTGGGTGAGCAGGGTTGGCCCAGGTGAGGGCACCCGCCCACAGCTCTTCCCTCAGTGGTTGAGGGAGGGCCCCACACGTGGCTCCTGCCTTGCTGTGCACCGGTCCGTGTCTGCATGGGCTGTTTCCCAGCTCGGACAAGTTGCCCTGGGGCACGGCCTGGATTTTTTTCTCTGACCGGAGCACAGAGGAATCGCTGCAGTTCTCAGCACGTCCTGGGCTGGCCTGCGATGTTATTAAAGAAAAAAGCCTCCCAGTGAAAACGTTCACACAGGGAAAGATCCAACCTGCTGGCTAATGAGCATCCTCGATCCCCTCACCCCAGGGACTGCTTCGGGGCATCGAGTTCATCACAGCCGTGGCTCAGGACAAGAACCAGCTTTGGGGGGGGCCTCACCAGACCCCTCCTTTCACCTACCCCAAGGAGCAGGACCCGTTGTAGGTCAGGGTCTGGCTGTTTGCTGGATGGGCAGGGAGGCCCCGAGCCAGGATAACCCAGGGCTTTTAGCCCAAAGGCGTTTCTTTATCTTCTGGGATCTGGAGACCCCAGTTTGCCCAGTACAGGCATCTCTGCCCCAGGCTGTCTTCGAAGGGCAGATATGGTAAAACGGACATGGGCATCCCGCCCTTTCTACCCGGGATGGTGACCAGCTGCCCCCACAACGCTACATGATGGCAGCAGTTAACAGGATGGACCCCGAAGGAAATAATTGCGGGGGATCTAAATACAACACAGCTTGGCTCAGTTCCATATGGTTTGGTCAGGATCTTGTCAGCCTGCGCCAGGGACCCCAGCCCAGCCCCTGCGGCCCGTCCTGCCAGCTGCCAATGAGCCTTCGGGAACCCAAACATGTTTGCTGGGTGTGGGGTGCTGACGCGGCTCTGAATGTCAAACTACATAAGGAATGCCCCCCCACCAATCCAGCCCATGACACCCCCAACACGAGACTGGTGTAGAAGGGAGTAATCGGAATATACCTCAAGGGGCCCCCCAATCTTGTCAGCATGACACCCCCCATGCAAAATTAATGCAAAAAGGAGTGATGAATACACCACAGGAACTTTTCCTGTTCAGTTTTTTATGTTAACACAGTGTTTAACATTTGCAAGGGCTTTACAAAGTATCAGGCACACGGTACATTTCTACAGTTTCTGGCATTAGCAACACATTAATTACAAGAGTTTACATTGGCCTAATATTAACAGCACAATCATGTTTAGCTAAAACAGGCTTTTTCTATGCCCAGATGTCCTGCAAAGGGACCATCATGAGCCAACTTTAATAGCTCACTTCCATATCCCTCAGCTACTACAAGTCGCTTGCAGTTTTTAGTATGAGGCTGCTTTTTCCCTGTAGGGAATTCTCTGTATAGCAAGCCCCCCTGCTTGAAAAACCTGCCTGTTCCTTGTCCCGCTGGGGCTAGGCTTTGGGCCTCCACTCTGGCCCCCTCTAAAGAAACACCCTCTTGTTGAGCCCTAACAAACTCCTTTAGAATTTCACTCAAATTCAGAGCCGTCCCAGACACATCCAATCCACTTTCAGCTCACCACCCCCGAGAGTAACCCTCTTTGCTAACAGCTATGGGTGGATCTTTCTCCCCCATCAGGCAGGTAACTTGCACTACCCATACACACTAGCTAATTCACTAGCTTCCGAATTTTTAACTGTTATCCATTTCAAGTCTGGACTTGGTTTTAAAGAGATATCAACCGTTCTCACTAGCATCTCATAACCAGGGTTCTGATGTTCTTTCATTACCAGTCTCTGCCTCCACATAGCATCAGATGTACCTGCGTCCCCTCAGAGACTACCAGATATATCCAAAGCATTCAGAGGTGAGAGTTTGCCTGCCCCCCATATTCTCAAGAGATCAACAGCACATCTGTCCTGCTGTCTCACTCTAGCTGCCCACTCCTTCCTCTGAAAATGAGACACTGTCCATTCACTTACAAAGCTAGCAGCCTGGAGGCAGTCATGTTCCAACATCATTGTCTCTTCCATATACTGGCCAAGCCTCGCCATTTGGTTAGATGGCTGTTTAAGCTTCCTAATAATTTACACTCCATCTGGAGCCTTCTCCAAGATATCCAAACTGGACTTTTCTACAACAAAGTCAGTGAATCCATCCACATTTGAAAAACTTTGACAGTTAGAAACTGAACCAAGTTTGGCAGTTAGAAACTGAACACGCAAACTATTGCTTGCTACAGGCAGTGACTCATCCTGGGCTAACTTAATTACTTCGCTTTCACACCCTTCAGTTGCAGAAAACGGCTTGCAAGAGCTATCAGGAGGTTTTATTCCTTCAGGAGCATTTTGAGGCACCAATCCACTTTCCACAGAAATGTCCTTTCCCTCTTCAGGTAAAGGTTGTTCTAAAGAAACATTTTCCTGAACCCTAACAGACTCTTCCTGGGTTTCAGTTAAATCCAGAACCAACTCTGAGACAAGTGACAAATCCTCAATCAGAATAGGCTGAGAGGCACACTCTGTCTGCTCTTTAGACCAAAGTTCAGAGACAAGCTCTCCCTCGGCAGATAAACTGCTATCCTTAACATTCCCTTTGTCCCAGCCCACAAGGCTGTTCCCAGATAAAATTTTGGAGACTGGAGGAGCTTCCTCCATGGGCAAGTCATTACCCCCAACAGACACAGGCTTCGGAACACTTCCTTCCTGGGTTTTAGTTGAATCCAGAACCACCTCTGGCCCTGTTGACAAATCCTCCACCAGCATACGCTGTGAGGTACTTTCTGCCTGCCCCACAGACAGAACACTGGAGACCAATTCTCCCCCAGCGGATAAACTGCTTTTCTGAACAGACAAGCTACTATTTTCCACAATCCCAAGACTAGAGACACTCTCTTCCTTGTCACAGCACACCTGGCTAGATGCAGACAACTTGGAATCATGCACCCCCCTTCACAAATTTCCCTGTTGATTACAGGTAGCACAGAAGATTTATATTTATACTCTCTCTGGGACTGGGTGACGTTAACCTGGTTACATATATTTACCATATCAGTAACAAACACATCAAAATGGCTATAAACGGAAAGATTCTCTCCCAACCGCTGTTAAGAGAAGCGGGACTTTCAGGTGAGGTCAGACCTTTGTTCTTTTCCAGGCTTTGGAGTTGGATTCTGGCTTTTTCCATCCACCTTTGATGAGGCCTTTCAGCTGCTTTTTCCTCAGCGGCCTTTAGCTCCATCTGTCTCTGATGAGCCTTTCCCTCCAGTTCGTCCATCCTCTGCCTGTCCTGAAATCAGAAATCTGCCATTTCTCTCTCATGCTGCAGACTCTGGCTATATCTTAAGGCTTGCAGGTCGAATGCTTTATCTGCTTGTGAATCACGCATTTTAACTAGCTTTAATCTTCTATGCTCTCAGTATCAACATTTTAAAATTTGGAATAGCGTGAGGTTCTGATCCAAAACCCGAATGTTCTGGTTCTGTGGATCCTGCTACGACTATGCCACTGTGACCCGTCCGTGCCCAGGGTAGCCACCTCATAACGCCAAGGTCAGGGCAGGCTGTAAAAGGAGAGCAGATTCTCCCAGCACTGGTGGGTGACACTGAAGTCAGACTCCCCGACCAGCCACACACAGTGCTTCTGATTCCCCCCACTGGTTATCAAGAAGCCACTGTGCAAATACACACAGCCCCCTTTACTGCCTTTCAGTCTCTGGCTCCCAAACAGCCACTAGATCCAGTAAAGAGACCAGTTGTTTAAACTTTATGCTCTTTACTAAAAAGGTTCCCTCTGATCCCAAAGGATCAGCCACAGTACCGGATCAATATAAGTTTGGATCTTATCCAAAATACCACGCTGCCAGCCAATCCTTTAAAACTACAACTAAAGGTTTATTATAAAAAGAAAAACAAACAATAAGAGAAATGTTAAAGGATTAAAGCAATCAGATACATCCAAATGATCTGAAAGTCCATAAACATCAAGTTTCTAGAAGAATTGTGGAGTTGCAGGCTTGTACAGTCCCTCTGGTGTACATCCAGTACCTGGATGGGTCTCAGTCCTTTGTTTCACAGCTTTGGTTCAGATGCAGATGGATTGATCCAAAGGTAAATAGTTGGCTGAAAGCTGCACAGGATTGAAGATCGGTGACTGGAGACAAAATGGAGTTCCAGGCCTCCGCCTTATATATCCTCTGGCCCTTGCCACGCTGCTTGTGGAATTTTACAGGAACCAAAATGGAGTCCAGAGTCACATGGATCAGACCTGGGGACTCTTCAGGTATCTCTCTGGCTACTCCACCTGGGCCCCCTGCACCTGGGAATGGCTTAATGAGCCATTAAGCAGGCTATTGTCCTGCAGCCGTCCTGTCTGAGGAGTGGCTTAGAAACCGCCCAACTTGAAATACTGATACGTCAAACGTATCCATAACTTCCATGACACACGTAACACATGCACATAAACATTACCATCTTACTCAGCACATTGCAGCCTTTCTAACAGTCCCTGACATGGCATAGCTCACATGGATCACTATGATTTTGACATACTGATGTCAAGTAACACAATAAATGCCCCCCCACCAGTCCAGCCCGAGTGATGGGCTCATCCCATGCAGGTGAGTGCTTGGGAGGCTGGGAGACCTGGGGTGGGCCCCAGGTGGGTGTGGCAAAGTGGAGATATTCTGAATGAATACTCTGCGTGTGCCTCAGTTTCCCCTATGTGTTACTCATGTATTTCTGCGTTGGGTTAAGGGTGTGTGTGATCTTTGTAGTGAGCACTAGAGAGAGGGCAGGTGTGACTGACTCTAGCTACCTGTGCACAGACAATGGCCAGATCCTGTCCCCTTGCAAAGGTGTTGGCGAGCTGGGACAAAGGCAAGGGGAGGGAGGAGAGGCGTGTCTGGGGCTGGCAGGGAGAAATGGGCCACCCCAGTCCCTTGTAGAGAGGGGAGAGCGAAAGGAGCAGAGATGAAGAACGGGGCTCTGGAGTGCCCAGTTGGTCGCTGCTGTAACTATGGATTCACCTGCTAACAGAGTCTCTCTGCGCTGGCGTCCGGAGAACGAATAAACCCTCCTGCCGCCCACGAGGGCTGTGAATCGCTGCTGACTGCAAGACAGGGCGCAGGGTCCCTCTGGGACGTGTTAGGGCTCCCCAGATCCCAGCCAGGGGGACTCCCTGTGGGGAGCTCAGGCAGAGCAGGGGTGGGCCAAATGCTCAAAGGGCAGATTTGGGAGGCAGCTGCCCTGGTGTGAGGGACCCGAGGGGAGACCCGTCCACTGGAATCCTGCCTGGCTTGGCGCGGAGTGGTTCCACGGCACCGATCCCGTGGGACTTCGGCACAATGGGCGAAGGTTACAGTTACAACAGGATATGCTGTGGCCACAGGCTGTTTAACAGGCAGCTAAAGGGTGAGAAACTGGCAGGGATCTGCCTCTGGGTAAAGATCTAAAGAAAACAGGGGGGACTTCCCCTCCTCCTGTGCTCACGTGCGCCGAGACTCAGCAGAGAGTTTTCACCAGGTTTTCATGTGGTCATATCCTGATCGCTGAGCTGTGCTGATGGAAACCCCATCGTTATGTGGGGCAGGCAGGATCCGACATTTGGGAGCATCTGCTTTCATGTTATTTGCAAACCCCTATCTTGCCTGTATCGTGGGCTGACAGTGATTTAAATACAAATGTGATATTCAAAGCAGGTTGGGGTGGCAGGGCCCTCACATGGAGAGGAGAAGGGTAACTTTACAGGGTAACTTTACTTTGTCAAGCCACAGCTTAAAAACCTCTAAAAATGGAGATGCCACCACCTCCCTAGGTAACCCATCCCAGTGCTTCACCACTCTCCACTCTTGAAAAACCTTTTCCTAATGTCCAACCTAGACCTCCCCCACTGCAACTTGAGACCGTTGCTCCTTGTTCTGTCATCTGCCACCACTGAGAACAGCCCAGCTCCATCCTCCCTGGAACCCCCTTTCAGGCAGTTAAAGGCTGCTATCAAATCCCCCTCACTCTTCTCTTCTGCAGACTAAACAGGCCTAGTTCCTTCAGCCTCTCCTCATAAGTCTTGTGCTCCAGCCCCCTCATCATTTTTGTTGCCCTCCACTGGACTCTCTCCAACTTGTCCACATCCTTTTTGTAGTGGGGGGCCCAAAACTGGACCCAATACTCCAAATGAGGCCTCACCAATGCTGACTAGAGGGGAACAATCACTTCCCGTGATCTGCTGGCAATTCTCTTACTAATGCAGCCCAATCTGCCGTTAGCTTCCTTGGCAACCAGGGCACACTGCTGACTCCTATCCAGCTTCTTATCCACTGTAACCCCCAGATCCTTTTCTGCAGAACTGCTGCCTACCCCGTCGGTCCCCAGTCTGTAGCTGTGCATGGGATTCTTCCATCCTAAGCGCAGGACTCTGCACTTGTCCTTGTTGAACCTCTTCAGATTTCTTTTGGCCCAATCCCCGCAGGACGAGGGCGTCTGTCGCTCCCACGTTTATTCTGAGCTGGGCAGGACGGTGGAAACTAGGGAACTTGCAGTGAATCAAAGCAGCCACAGCCTGGCCAAGCTGCCTGGGATGGCAGGAAATTATACAGGTGAGCGTTAAGTTGCATGGGTGAAACGGGGAGCCCACAGCTGGGTTAGCAGGGGGCTGCAGGTCGGGAGGGAGACACCAGCAGAGCTGGGGGCAGAGCCTAGGGCTGGGAGAGTCAGTCACGTTCTTCTTCACCAAGCCCCACCTTGGATCTACGTGGGGCTGCGCCGGATTCTCCTGTGACCTGGTGACTAGTCGAGGATGAGGCCCCGTGTGGATGCACATTTGCTGCCATCCGGTGGCAGAGCTGTGAACTGCTCCATTGTAGCCTGGCCGCGGCCATCTCTGTCCTTCCTCCCCAGGATCTCCCCGGCTTTCCTCTGCTGCTGCAGGGCTGGGGGGCAGCTGGCTCCCTTTGCAGGGTCTCTGCCTGGTGCTGATCGCACCCGCTGTCGTGACATCACTGACCTGCCCGCCCCAGGACGTGCAAACGCCCCCGGCAGACGAGTCCTGGCCGCCAGCGTCGCCCGGCACCGGCCTGGCCAGAGAAAGTGCTGTGCGGGAAGCCAGACCCTGGCGCTGAGAGCTGCAGTGAGACAGCCTTGTGCGCTGAGCGTCAATGCTACGGGTCAGCCCGGCACACAACGGGCCCAGCCTCCTGGAGAGTCAGTCCCCTGCGGGACGGGCCCTGGGCTGCGCGTCAGGAGTGCCGGGCATCGACCTTTTCTTTGTACAGAGCCGCTATGAACTCCTCTGAGCTCTGGGGATCTGTCCCTGGGCAAGCTTAGCCTCTCTGTATTTCCAGTGTAAGACTGAAACTGATTCGCAGCCGAGGCAGAAAACAGGCCGATCCCTTGCAAGTGGCCGTCACCGTTTCCTAAGATCAACTTCCCAAGGGGGAGGAGGGTGGAGTCTCCATCAGTGACCGTTTTTCAATCAAGATGATGGGCCGGGTGTCTAACAGATCCGCTTTCAGGGTTATTTCGGGTCTGTTCTCCGGCCTGTGGTATTCAGGGGTCAGACTAGACGATCGCATTGGCCTCTTCTGCCTTGGAATCTATGAACTGCACAGTCACAATATCTAATGCTAATTAACGCGCTGTGTGTAATATGCTTATTAGCTCCCGCACAAAGACTGCAAGAACAGCAGGTGAAATTGTACAGGCAATTGCTCGACCGCACTTGGGTCGTTATTTTGTTATGAAATATACTGAAGAGACCTAATGACCAGTGTCCATCAGATTTATGAATAAGGCCCAGGAAAGAGGCTCTAAACAATACCAGTTGCTGAAGAACCGTCCCATACAACCATGTTACAGCCTTCCTACGCAGATTTGCTCCCCTGCTTATACATTTCAGCATGTCTCATTGATACGATTTTACCAGTTAAGTAGTTCCATGTTCCTAGAACCCAGCCCTTCAGTTTGTCCCAGTTCTCTCAATTGTTCTGTTCCTTCCCACTCCTGATCCAAGAAGCTTTTATTCTAGTTTGTACTAAGATGTCGAACAAATGGATCTGGCTTTTGACACACTTCCCAGGGGATTCTGTCAAATCCCTGCTTCAGCAAAGGACAGGCGTTCTGGGATACGGGGTGCAAGTAAGAGGGAATATGGTACGGCCCTCTTTGTCTATGCTGCTATTGCAATATTCGTGCTTCATGCTAGTGGTGCTCAATGCACATCAATAAATAAAACCGGTGCAGATAACCCATGTTGTTTAATGTGATACAGGTGGGTAGCATATAAATACACATTAGGCAACAGAGGGCCAGCATGTGTGTTTTCTAGCTGGTCGTGGCAAACGTCTTAATCTGTGTTCACAATTAGAGTGTCCACCCCACGCCCAGGCCTTTTTGTACAGCTGGGGGGAGACTCTTGGTCCAGCTGTTCAAATATTTATTGGGGGGGGGATGGAGACAATTGTGGCTTATCAGAGCTGCTGGCCAATTCTTGCCGCTCACATAGGGGTCAAGGAAGGCGCTTCCCCCTACTTCAGCCCTGACCTCTCCCAGGAACGGAACAGGCTTGACTGGAGCAAGGACACAGGAGTCCCTCACTCGTCTCTGAGGGGACGTCACCCTCCTCTCACCCTGCAGCACGGCACCCCCGTGTTATCTGCCGTATTGGCCTACAGCGGGTCCAGCTAGATCAGCACCGGCTCCGGATCCTCCCCGCGAGGGGGCAGCCTGCTGCGCCGCAAACACAATGTATGGCCCCATCCCAATAACTTGGTGACCACTCAAGTGTAAATGCAAACAAGAACAAACTTTATTTGTGGGGTCTTGGTGGTACCCCACTGGGTTTCTCTTCCTCACGACCCCTACCGGCAACCCTCCTTTTCCTTCTCTCTCTAAGCAGGGGCTGCAGTGTAAGCAGACAGGCAGGGGTTCAAAAGAACAAACCCTACCGCCTTTTGTGCCTTGGCTTCTTGTGTTCTGTTAGGTAGAGAAGGCAGCTGCTCCCCGCAGTCCCATCCCCTCGTCCAGCTGAGACCATTTTCCAACTGTTCCCAGGCTTGTTTGGAAGCCCCTGTGGTTTCCTTCCCTCCAGCAAGCCCCGAGCCCACAGTCCTGACTGCAACGTCCAAAGGAATTAACCCTGGGTCTGGGTTCCAGCCACCAAACTTCTCTCAGAGAGTTTGAACTCCTTCCTCATCATTGGTCTTATTGCAACACCAAAGGACTCCAGCAACGGGGCTGCATGGGGCCGGGCCCCGGACAGACACCAGAAAAGAACAGCTGCCCTTTAACCAGCAACAGAATCAAAGAAAATTAACCTGGCCAGTCCCCACGTCCTGCGCTCAGTGCTACGGTCCAAATGCGCCAGACAAAGACAGGATTATTGTCCCCACTCTGCAGGTGGGGAAGCTGAGGCCTCTGGCACGCTGGATTGCCCGGCGCTCAGCCCCCTGTAGGCACATGGCCAGATTTCCCTGAGGACCCTGCGCCCCACGCATTGCTGAAATCCTGTCCCTCAATGCCACTGCGGGAGCCCTGTTTTAGCTGCGTATTCCCCGACGCAATAAACAGACAGGTCAGAGCAAGGCTGTGGGGGAGAACGGCGCCCTCCCAGCGCGGACACTTTGCAAATGGAAGAAAAACAACATCTGAAATTAAATGATTTGTTGGTCGTTATTGACGTGGGTCTTAAAACCTGTCGTCAAAGGCAACAGCTGCCCCTCATTTCACAAAGGGATTCACCTGGGCCCAGCCGCACGCAGACCCTGAGTGGCCCACGGTGTATCTCTGTTCTGGGGTTGTTCTCTTCCTCACACCCCCGCTATCCCACATTGCATTGCTCTGCATCTGGATCTGCCTAGCTGGGGACCTCTCCTCGGATCCCCTGACCAGCTGTCCCCCCCTCCCACTGCCCTGTTTAAAGACTGATGCACCCCAACATCTGTCTGTGACTTTGGCTCACGGTGAATCCGTCACTGCACACCCCAGCCTGGAGACCCTCCCCGGGGATCCCTGCCTCGAGCCCAGATCTGAGGATCAAGCCAGAGCACCCTTAACTCTGCCCTATTTTGTACATCCTTAACTCCACCCCTCTGGTGTATGTTCTTAACCCTGGCCCTCTGGTTTGTGTGCATTTAAGCCCTCCCCTTTGTGGGTGAGCCCTTAACTCTGCCCTCTTTATAGCGTTTATGGCTGCAGGGAATATTATTTCAGCTAATCTGATCTCCTGTAGATCACAGACCAACGTCACTCAGCGCTGACACCCCCACAGCTCAGAACCATGAGTCTGTCCTCAAAAAACCACAAGATCAGCTTGACAATCATGAGGATTTTTTTAAAACTTTACTTTCTGGTTTCAGAGCCGTCAGGGTCACACTTGCGGCCGGGGCTCTGGCTTTCCTCTGTCACCCTCTGGGCTGGAAACATTTTTTGTTGCGAAAGGGGAGTGGAATATTTCATGCAGCTGTTTCCTGCCCCACATGAACCATTCACCAGCCTTTGCCAGGCTTGGCCTGGTGGCCTCCGGGCATCCAGATCCGCATCAGTGCCCCACGCCTAGAAAATACACTCGTGTTCCCCAAGGCTCGTTGGCAGCTGGCAGGACGGGCCGCAAGGGGCTTGGCTGGAGTTCCCAACCCAGGGGACAAGATCCTGGCCAAACCTTGTGGAACTGAGCGAAGCTGTGTTGCATTAAGTTCCGCAGCAGTGAATTGCTTTGGGGTCCATCATGTTAACAGCTGCCATCGTGTAGCGTTGTGGGAACAGTTGGGCACCGGCTTGTATGGGGGGGGACGCCCATGCCCGTCCTACCGTATCCGCCCTTTGAAGCCAGCCCGGGGCAGAGATGCCTGTAGTGGGCAAACTGGGATCTCCAGAGCCCGGAAGACAAAGAAACGCCTTTGGGCTAAAAGCCCTGCAATAACCTGTCTCGGTGCCTCCCTGCGGATCCGACAGACAGGCCCTGTCCCACGGAGGGTCCTGCTACTTGGGGGCAGAGGAAAGGAAGGGCCTGGGGAGGCCCCCTAAGACTGCTGCGTATTCTAAGCTGCAGCTGTGATGAACTTGACGCCCCCCTGAGGTGGGGGGATCCGGGGAGCTCATGAGTTGCTAGGTTGGATCTTTCCCTGTGTTAAAGTTTTCGCTGGGAGGCCTTTTACCTTAAGGACAATTCGCAGGCTGGCCCCGGGATGTGCTGGGGACGGCTGAGAACTGCCGCGATCCCTCTTTCCTCAGGGCGGGAGAGAAAGCCAGACTGTGCCCCGGGGCAGCCTGTCTGAGCTGGGAAACGGCCAGTACAGGCAGGGAACGGTGCAGCCCTGACCTGGGACAGTCATACTCACCCAGCGCCCCTGCAGACGACTTGTCCAATGGGTCCAGCTGTGAGATGGGCCAGTGGGATCCCTGATCCTGTGGGAGGCGCCTCACAGATCATTGGGTGCCCGCCCTACGTAAACATGCCTCTGTTTCGCACCGCCCCCACCCCCCAGTGCTCTCTGGTCAGATATTCTGCGCATAGTGACCATACTGACCTCTCCTGGCTGTTCCTCAGAGACTATAATGGCCCTACTATTACTACCAGCTGAGGGAGCTCCCCATCAGCTCCAGGGACCAGGCCTGTGCATATGAAGCTGAGGGACTTGGTACTAGTCCCACCTGCGCCTGCGTGTGTGCGTGATATGGTGAATGGGGCCTGGTCCCAGCTGGTGTCAATCGCTGCAGCCGGTTGGGCCATGCAGATTCCCAGCAGACCGGCGTCTAGGCTGCCTGGGGTTGTGGGTCTGTTTCAATGCATATGAAGGGAGAGACGTAACTTTACAGTGAAAACATGGGGATTTATTGTGTCCCTGTCCTTGGTCTCCGTTAGCCGCCTCTCTGCTGGGGGTACTGCATGGATCCAAACAGCCCCTGAGGGCAGAAACGACCCTGTTCAAGAGAAACCCCAGCAGATCTAGGTGTTAAAGTGATGTGAGGAGGGATTGTTCAGGGATTACAGGGACAAAGTGTCTCTTTGGGCCCAGGGGCAGCTCAGACCCATTTAGTGGAGAGGGTTGAATTTCTAATTCTACCTCCAGCGTCGCTGCTGTCCCATCCACTCTGAGCCCTCTAGGGCCACCAAGCAATCAGATTAAATTAGCCGGGGCAACAGCCCTATAGAAGAGGCAGCACGGCCCCTGATCCCAGTTAAAGCTGGGGAAAGTGAGGCACAGAGCAGCAAATAGACTTGCCCTGAGGGTCACACAACAAATTGAAAGCTTGGAGTCCAAACTTATTTTTGTTTACGGCCCCATAACTCCAATGACCAATTAACAGGTTGGAGGAAGGAATCCCTGGTGAAAAGGTTAACGTCCCAAATCCTTCCAGTTTAGCTCCCAGTAAACATCCCGGAGACCTTCCAGTGGGACTCCTGCAAAGCCAGATTTAACATTTCTGGGATTTCGAATGGGGGAAAACACCCTTTTCCAGGCCTTTCTATATTATGGAAAAGAAAAAAAAAAAGGAAATTGTTTGCAGGTCACCTTGAACAGTGCATGAAGAGACACGACTGTGGCTTTATTAAATACCGATCCCTTTATTTTAAAGAACACACAATAGATTTAGTATAAAAATAGATATTTTTAAAAGTCTTTTGTTCCTTTTACAGAAAATCGGACTTTCTACCCAGCAGAAACAGATCAGGGCCATCGAAAGCTGCCCATTATGGGCAATAAATTTCTGGCTCTCGACAAAATCCCGTGAGCTTCTGCCACCCACCCCAGCTGATCCCAGGCCTCTGGAAACCACAAGGCTGGTGTGAGCGTCAAGAGTGCTCCAGCCAGCTGGAAATGAACACACAGACATGGGGGTTTTCTGGGGGCATCTTAGGGGTGATGCCACATCCTTTTAAGCCTGGGCTGGGGGAGCTGCCCTCCTATGGTTCCCCCTCCCTCAGTACTTTGTACTCCCCTCTATCTGCCTCCTGTTTTCCCCCCACCCCACCAATCTCCAGCACCCCCTCTATCTACCCTTGGTGATTAATTTGTCTCCATGTCCATTGAAAGTAGAACAAGAAGTAATGGGTTTAATCTGCAGCAAGGGAGACTGAGGTCAGCTGTTAGGAAACATTTGCCAACTCCCCGGAGAGATCAGCTCTGGAATGGGCCTCCAAGGGTGGTCGCGGGATCCCCGTCACTGGAGGTTTCTAAGACCGGGTTAGACAAAGCCGTCGGGGCTGGTCTAGGGTTACTTGGTCCTGTCTCAGTGCCGGGGGCTGGACTAGATGCCCTCTGGAGCTCCCTTCCAGCCCCACATTTCTGTGCTTCTCTTAATACCTCAGAGGCTCTGGGCCCAACCCCTTCGTAACCTGCACTTCATAACCTGCACTCATTAGAAGGGGACAAAGAGCTGGGGTTCTATTCCCCATGTGGGCCATTGTAGGTGGGTCACACTCCGACTCGCAAGGACCTCTCCCATTGTGGAGGGCAGTGACAGAGTTCGGGAAACTGAACGCCGTTGCTGTGTCATTCCTGGAATTGCACCATCCTTGCTATGAAGTGCAACCATCAAGTCTAGAGACGCCCGACTCCTGTCTCCAAAACCTTGGTGTGAGGGCGAGGGAGCCGCCGGGAGATCTGACGCGAGGCCAGCGGTGAGGTTAGCCGGGGCTGGGCAGAGCCTAGGGCCCAGCTGGCTCTGAGGTGAAGGATCCTCCACGTCTGTCGTCCCAGCAGCGCGACTCTCTGAGCAGCGTCTGCAAGTCCCACGGCCGGGAGGGCAAAAGAGCCTCGTGGCCACGATCACGGACAGGGTCCCGACGCCAAGACAGGCCACAAGCAGCCAGACCCGGCTGCGTGTCTGCCCTGCAAGAGACAGCCCAGAGCTTCCTGTGAGCAGGGCCTGAGAGCCAGAGCGACCTCCCCACGCTCAGCGCCTCGCCCCCCTGCCCCGGCTGATGTGGAGAAGCCTGAACTCGAGGCTGCTAAGCAGCAATACCCAGCTCTGCCACTGGGGGGCAACAATGGGTTAAATAACTGCCCTGATCCCCTTCCCACAGCCCGCTGTGGGGCACAGCCCTGCACTGGCTGGACATTCCCGACCCCTTTCCCCCACTCACCGGGCCCTGCTGTCAATGTGATGAGCTGCACGGGAGTCTCCCGCCCGGCTGTCACCAGCAGCACGCTGAGGTTGGCGCTCTGCCCCACGGGCACGGCCAGCTCGCTGCGCAGGTGGTAAAGTCCACGGGCGTCTGCAGACTCTGTGGTCGTGCTGAGCTCTGTCAGGTTGGTCCCCGTCCCGTCCCTCCACTCCACGCTCGCCCGGGGGTACCCGCCCCCCGAGCTGAAGATCAGGAGGGTGCGGCCCAGCCGAAAGGAGCGATCGAAGGTCAGGTGAGGCTCCCCATAGGGTGCTGAAAGGAAAAACACTTCCCATGTCTCTGGAGTTTTTCACTTCCACTTACTTGCCAGGCTCCAGACACAAGAATTGCTCCCACAGTGTGGAAATGCAGCCACCTCTGGGGTGGGGCAGCCGGCTACCAGCCACCCAGTAACACAGCACAAGAGGTTATGCCTTGCAGGTCAAGGCCAAGCAAGCTTTGAGGAGGGACATTGCCTGCTGTATGTCTGAGATCAGATTAACTCGGGATGGCCACACCCCCCACACAAACACTCTCCCCACCTTGGTGTTATTAGCCAGAGCCAGTGGCTGTTTATAGGGTTACTCGTTTCCTTCTGCAGGAGACATTTTGGGGTAAGAGTCCAGCTGGGGTCAATCGGCTATTGCACCATTGGAGTGGTGCATTTTATGTCTTGCCTTATTGCCTAAATTGCCGTAGCATTCGAGCTTAGCTTGTTGCCACAGCAGTAGAATGAAACTATTAGGGGTAACTCAGTGAGTCCTGGCTGGTTTTAGCGTAGTTCAATACAGATTTTTCATGGGTTTGCATCTGTCTGCGTTCCGTGCTGATTTCTCTCTGAATACAGGTCCTTTCCAAGGATGTAACGTAACAGGAGTCAACAGAGCTGAGCTGGAAAACAGCTGAGAACCTGGTCCTGGGGTTTTACCTTGGGTCTCCAACATTAACTTCACTTTCCTCCCTCCGTTATTTAAAATGACAGAACCCAATTTTTGTCTCTAGCTCCACCCTATCCCGAACCGTGGAGTCTGGAGCACTGGTGACGTCCTCGAAGGGGGCAGTTTTGAATCTATGGAATATCACCAACTGCTGCCATATTTTTGCCCCGTATGGGGCATTGATTTGAGCCTCAGACACCTAACTGGAGTTGATGAAGCTGTATAGACTAATCAGGGGCAATACTTCTCTCACCACAATCTGTGCCTAACATGTGGAACTCCTCGCTACAGGTGTCACGGAGGCCAGAAGTGCTGTGAGACTGAAGAAACGATTGGATAATGCTATGGAGCAAAGCATCCAGAGTCACCGTCAAGAGGATAAAAAGGGGTTTTGGAGGGGCTGCAAACGCTCCTGCTTCGGGGCATCAATTAGGGGTCTGAGCTCTTTGAATCTCTGACATGTTCATCTATCATTCTGCACTAGAGGTATCCTGTCCTCTTTCTCTCAAGCGGCTGGTACCAGTTGTGCTTGGAGATGGGCTAACGGACTAGGTGGCCCCATGCGTCTGAGCCAACCCGCAGATTCTCATCTTCTACAGAGCAGCTGGCAGAACCTGCAAAACGACCTCACTGCATCTGGCGTCAGCTCTGGTTATATGCACAGTGCCAGGCACAGGCCTCTCCTAGGCTGCTCCCTGCTGGCGTTTAGGTGGGAGATTATCGCCGAATAAACCAGCTTCCAGGGCAGCCTCCCTCCACCCGTCTGCTGTCGAAAGGCAGCCGTACCCAGCACTGCAACCTGTCTCGTCACTGAAGTGCTGCCCACTCCCGAGGTGACGTGGCAGCGATAGACGCCCTCGTCCTGCAGGCGGACGCCTCTCAGCATCAGGGACGCGTTCCCCCGGGCCAGCCCCTCAGGATCCAGCCAGGTCCGGTTCCTATAAGCCTCGGCCTGTCTCGCCAGCTGGTCCCTCCCGTAATAGTAACTATGAACCACCAGGGCCTCTGCCCCTGCCCGCTCCTTCTGCCAGGTGAGGGTCAGGCGCTGGAGGTCCAGCCCGGGCTGGGTCGGGAAGAGGCAGCTCAGGGTGACGTCCCCCCTGAATTGAGCTGTGATGGGCGATGCTGCTGCGATGAGCCCTGAAAGGGAAACAGAGTCAGGGGCAAAGATCCTGGCCACTGCCCCGACCTCCCCCTGCCTTTGGACCTCTGTAACTCCCAAGGGTTAGTGCCAAATGGAGTTGGGAACTTGGGGGCAGGAAAAGATGAAAGGACACGGGTTTGCATGCTCACGGGACTGGGACATGGAGCCTTTTACCTGTCAGCCATTGGCTCAGTCAGTGGCTCATGTGTGAAACGAGTTGGTGGGTCTCAGCCCGGTTCCTAGCAGGACTGGCCATCCACAGTAATAAAACCAGCTTCCCAACTGCCCGTTTGCTTAGCCCCTGAGCCTGATTTCCATTCATTCCCCTAGAATTGATGGCACGGGGGCAAATGGAGGGGGAACCTAAAAGGGTCTCCGTGCTGCTCTTTCCCCTAGCATGGAAATGACTGGCACCGAAAAACAAAGGCTGGGGAGAATTTAAACATCAAGATATGATTTCCGTATCGTCAGCCCCAAACCCGCAAACTGTCATGACTGAGGCCCCCAAAGGCCACGAGCTTGGCTTGATAATGAGGCACTTGTAAATTTAACTACACATGCCCTCCTGTTCCCTGGCCTTCTGGCTTCCAAGCCCTTGGGCTGCACCCAGGTCGCGTTTGCAATTGAGCAGGTCAAAATTTTGATCTGAAATGTTTTCAAACAAAAAGTAGCTTCTGAGGTTTACATTACTACTTGCCTCCCACCCCTGATGACTGAACAGTTTCGGGAAGCCAAAATGTCCCAAATCAGTCACAACCAAAATATTTTCAGTTTCTAGGTTTGGGTTTTTTTTTAATGAAAACCCCAAAAACTCAAGTAAAATTTCAGCAAAACCCCCAAACTTTTCCATTGTTGTTCATGGCAATGAAAATCACCGTGTCAGTCCACTCGGGCTTTCAATCTTTTCTCCACAAGTATGAGGGCTAAAATCTTACTTTTAAAAGAAAAGAATCCTCTCTAATCCCCAGTCAACAAGAGCTGGGCTTGCAGTAAAACGCTCAATATCACCATAAAATTGGGACGCTCTGGGACCGAACATGCAGCATTTGTTGGGAGACGAGGTTTCTTAATCAAAATGGTTTGATGGAGCTGCCCAAATATCAACTCGTTTTACTTGTAGTGTTAAATAACATCACTCCCCCGGTAACGTTGGGAACTAGAGCGTCTAGAGAGAGCGGAAGAAATCCCATGTGCTTTGTAAACAGAGCAGGACGGGGGGGCTAGGAATTGAACCACTCACCCCAACGAACCTCCCACACAAGGAACAGGAAAATCAGGGAACAAGGGCCCAGGCACATCATACGCTGCACAGATGCAGATCTGCCCTGCAACAGAAGTGGAAATCTTGATTGGCAAAGATATGCCCCCATAACCTATTGAATTAATTTCTAAATTACACCCCCCTCCTCCCAACAACATCTCACAGCTCCAAGGTGGGCGCCAGCGATTTCATCCCAGTCCCAGGTCAGCAGTGAGCAAAAGCTGGTCCCATCGATTACCTCCTAACCCAGGTACTGGCTCAGCCAGCGCCGTTCCTAGGCTCTCAGCTCATTTTACTGGTAGCGTTCAATAACACCACTCCCCTGATAATGTTGGGAACTAGATGTAAGCGGGGGACTGGGTCTGCTGTTGTGGGGAACTCTCCTGGCTCTCACACTGCCCTGGGGGAGTTGGCTAGCGAAAGGATCTGAGTCCTTCCTCCCCTTCTCTGTACCCAGAGGCCCACCAGACCTCGAGGGCTCCCCTCCCTCTCCCCTGTGTGGCGGGGTCCCTGTAACCCTGACAAGGCTGGATCCAGGATTCCTGGGGCTCGCCCCCCAATCTTGCCATGGCCCCTTAGGGCAGGAGCTGGAGTGTCCCCACACCAGGGTACTGACTCCGCACTGGGCGCTGCCCTGCCCCACTGATCGCTGCAAACAGTACAATCAATTACACAAACAGCGACCAAACGTCAGACACAAAGATAGGAATAGCAGAGGAAGGCGAAAGAAACACGCAGCCCTGCCCCTGGTCTGGGGGCCCCACGCAGCATTTCTGGGGTGCGAGGGGGGTGCACAGTCTGTGTCACACGTCGCAGGCCCCTGCCCAGGTCTGGCAGTGCTGCAGGGACGCCGAGAGGCAGACACTGGCACCGGCCGCTCGGCTCTCTGGGATCCCCTCTGGCTCTGCTGCTGTGGGTTAGCTCAGCTCCCTGGGCTCCTCCTCTGGCCCCAGCCGCTGCTGCTCTGCCTTAGCTTGGCCCAGGCAGCTCTAGCTCACAGGGACAGGACCCCCCCACTCTCCTGGCTCCTTCCTTGGCCTGCCTGCCCTGTTAATCAGGCTGATCTGAGCTGGCCTCTCCCCGCTGGCCCTGGGGCTGTGTCTGTTTCAGGGTCCTGCTTCCTCCAGAGGTGCCAAGCAAAAAGACCCGCTCCGTCCCAGAAAGGGGCCAATAAACCCCTTACCCTGAGCCTACGAGAGAGCGCAGGAAACTCCATGTGCTTTGTAAGAGGAGTAGGACAGCAGGGGCTAGCAGTTGTGATGCTTACCCCAACGAGCCCCCCAAAGAAGAGGAGAATTGGAGAACCAGGGCCAGGACACATCACACACTGCAAAGATGCAGCTCTGCCCCGCAACAGGAAACACTGATTGCCAGCCACCTCCGCTCCTAGGGTATCAACACCATCCTAAGCCCGCTGCCCCATGCCCAGGGTCCATTCCCCTCCCTCCCCTCTGCGCCACTTCCACTCCCCGGGCATGATCAGAGGTCAAGGCAACCCGTGCCCTAGAGGTTAGCTCAGATGTCCGGTCAGCCACGGGGCAGATCCCCTCCCAACCCTGGAGACAGGCGGACGCTGTCTGAGACAGGCAACCCCTGTCCCTGATATACTTACCGGAGCAGCGCGGCAGCAGCTGGCAGACAGAGCGCCAGAGAGATGAGAGCCAGGAGATGGGGGACCAGCAGAGACAGCGCAGCCCACTGACGCCTGCTTTGAATATCACGTCACCTCTTGCTGGGTGGGGAATTCCTGTCACCCGTGATATGGCAAGACACGAGGAGGAGAAATGAAGTTCCGAAACCACAGATCCTGCCTGCCCGTCATAGCAGAACGGCTCTGTGATCAGCATATGACGAAGCGGAACTATTGACGGAAACAAGGAACTGGTTTCTTGCCACGTGGCCAATTTCCTGTAACCAAAGCGGAGAGCCAAACAACGATGGACTCGCTGCCGTTTGCTTTGGTTTTCCACCCCCCGGCAGATCCCCTGTGGGTCCTGCTGGCCGTGGTGTACTGTGGGTCTCCAGCGCCCAGGGGCCAACGCATGCATTTGCGACCCTCCCCACCTCATGGCCCTGCCCGCACGGCAGGAGTGGTCCCCGGCTCCCGCCAGACGGCGCCGCCCCCCCACTGCCCCGGAGAGGGAGGGGGTCAGTACGTGGCAGGGACCCGCCACTTTCCTCTTCCTGCACCGTGTGGACTTTCTGGCGCTCATGGCGGTGGCTCCACATCCCCCCCCCATTTCACTGCAGGGCAGGCCCTTGCCTCTCCCACTTCAGCCCCGCAGCCCAATCGGATCCGGTGCCGGCTCTCTTTACTGGGCGGAGGGGTCTCAACCCCCCAACCATGGGGCAGTGGGCGGGGAGCGCCTCCTCCTGGTCACCCACAGCTCCCCACCTCCAGCCTGCCCTTGGGCTCCATCCAACTGCCCCTCAGAGCCTCCTGCGCCCCCCACCCCCTGCATGTCATGAAGGGCCCAGCCGGCGCCCCCCGGCAGACTGGCAGCTGGGGGCCTTTGTCCCAAACACAAGCTCACAGAGCATGGGCATGGAGATTGGAGAAGCCCTTGGAGGAGTCCGCTTTTCACAAGCACATCCCTACATGTGCTGCTGACTCATAGGCGTAGCCCCTGGCTTCTCTCCGGGGGTCCGTTGTACAGCTGATTGCCCTGGTGGGCCATCAAGCAGGCCGGATTAGACAGTACTGACGTACTGGTAGGACAAGAAGTAATGGGTATAATCTGCAGCAAGTGAGACTGAGGTCAGCTGTTAGGAAACATTTGCCAACTCCCCAGAGAGTTCAGCTCTGGAATGGGCCTCCAAGGGAGGTCGCGGGATCCCCGTCACTGGAGGTTTCTAAGACCGGGTTGGACAAAGCAGTCGGGGCTGGTCTAGGGTTACTTGGTCCTGTCTCAGTGCCGGGGGCTGGACTAGACGCCCTCTGGAGCTCCCTCCCAGCCCCACATTTCTGTGCTTCTCTTAATACCTTAGAAGCTCTGGGCCCAGCCCCTTCGAGGTCTCATAACCCGCACTCATTGGAAGGGGACAAAGAGCTGGGGTTACATTCCCCATGTGGGCCATTGTAGGTGGGTCACGCTCCAACTCGCAAGGAGCTCTCCCATTGTGGAGGGCAGTCACAGGGATTGGTGAACTGAACGCCGTTGCTGTGTCGTTCCTGGAATTGCAGAGTCCTTGCTATAAAGTGCAAACGTCAAGTCTAGAGACGCCCAACTCCTGTCTCCAAAACCTTGGTGTGAGGGCGAGGGAGCCGCCGGGAGATCTGACGCGAGGCTGGTGGTGAGGTTAGCCGGGGCTGAGCAGAGCCCAGGGCCCGGCTGGCTCTGAGGTGAAGGATCCTCCACGTCTGTCGTCCCAGCGGCGTGACTCTCTGAGCAGCGTCTGCAAGTCCCACGGGCGGGAGGGCAAAAGAGCCTCGTGGACACGATCACAGACAGGGTCCCAGTGCCAAGACAGGCCACAAGCAGCCACAAGCCACAAGCGGCTGCGTCTCTGCCCTGCAAGAGACAGCCCAGAGCTTCCTGTGAGCAGGGCCTGAGAGCCAGAGCGACCTCCCCACGCTCAGCGCCTCGCCCCCCTGCCCTGACTGATGTGGAGAAGCCTGAACTCAAGGCTGCTGAGCAGCAATACCCAGCTCTGCCACTGGGGGGCCACAATGGGTTAAATAACTGCCCTGATCCCCTTCCCACAGCCCGCTGTGGGGCACAGCCCTGCACTGGCTGGACATTCCCGACCCCTTTCCCCCACTCAACGGGCCCTGCTGTCAATGTGATGAGCTGCACGGGGGTCTCCCGCCCGGCTGTCACCAGCAGCACGCTGAGGTTGGCGCTCGCCCCACGGGCACGGCCAGCTCGCTGCGCAGGTGGTAAAGTCCACGGGCGTCCGCAGACTCTGTGGTAGTGCTGAGCTCTGTCAGGTTGGTCCCCGTCCCGTCCCACCACTCCACGCTCGCCCGGGGGTACCCGCCCCCCGAGCTGAAGATCAGGAGGATGTGGCCCAGCCGAAAGGAGAGATCGAAGGTCAGGTGAGGCTCCCTGTAGGGTGCTGAAAGGAAAAACACTTCCCATGTCCCTGGAGTTTTTCACCTCTGATTGCTTGAGAGGCTCCAGACACAGGAATTGTTCCCCCAGCGCAGAGATGCAGCCGCCTCTGGGGTGGGGCAGCCGGCTACCAGCCACCCAGCAACATGGCACAAGAGGTTATGCCATGTAGGTTGGGGCTGAGCCAGCTTTGAGGAGGGACATTGCCTGCCATACGTCTGAGATCAGATCCACATGGGATGGCCACGGCATCCACCCCCACACAAACACTCTCCCCCCCTTGGTCTGACCAGCCAAAACCAGTTCCTGTTTACATGGTTATCATGGCTCATAGTTATTTATGGCTCATCAGACTGAAAGCAGGACATGTGTGCTAAATAAGAAAAGTCAAGAGGTCAGTAGGCTACAAAGACAGAATGTCTGAGCCAGCTAAGATAAGAGGGAGAACACCCACAGACCCATTTACTGTGAGCTAGATAACAAGGGACAGAATAAGTCAGGAAGGGAGAGACAGGAAAAGAGGAAGTTGAAACACGGACAGAGCATGTGGCTCAGGGATTGGTTCCCCCTACTTAACCCAATCGCAAAATGTCGGATGCAGGGCAGAGTAAATGCGATGTGATGCGTAAATGTGTATAAGAGAGCGACTTTCTGTGGGAATGTGCAGTTAAGATGGTTCCTGCCTCCACCCTCCTGCGTTTGACAAAGATCAGATCAGCCTAGTGTCGCAGCGGGCTAATAAAAACACCTGAGCGAGACGTATGGCATGGAACTGACTTGTCGGGAAGGAATCTGGGTGTGGAACAAAGTCCTGGAGGGAATTTTGAGAGCGAGGTTAATAACAGGCCACGCAGGCTGCGGCCACGAGAGAGACATGGAGCCAACCCACATTGATCAGACCCACCCCGGGATGCAGCATCCCCAGCTCCTACCTGCCACTCTCATCTCGCTGTGTTCAGACGTCTGGCCCAGCTCCGAGGTGACGTGGCAGCGATAGACGCCCTCGTCCTGCGGGCGGACGCCCCTCAGCATCAGGGACGCGTTACCCTGGGCAAGCCTCTCTGGATCCAGCCGGGTCGGGTTCCTATAAGCCTCGGCCTGTCTGGCCAGCTGGTCCCCACCGTAATAGTAACTATGAACCAGCAGGGTCCCTGCCCCCGCCTGCTCCTTCTGCCAGGTGTGGGTCAGGCGCTGGAGGTCCAGCCCGGGCTGGGTCGGGAAGAGGCAGCTCAGGGTGACGTCCCCCCCGACCCGAGCTGTGATGGGCGATGCCGCTGCGATGAGCCCTGAAAGGGAAACAGAGTCAGGGGGCTCAAGGGGTTGCCCCACCCTAGCTGGAGCTGCAGGTGCGGGGGGGAGGGCCAGAGGTGCTGACCTGCTGCTCACACGGGGGGGGGGAAGGAGAGGGAAACTGAGTCATGATAGGCTGTTCTGCCCCCGTAGGAGGTGGCTGTGAGGCACACAGCCAATCAGAAGATGGCTCCCCCCACCACCACTTTTCTTCCCACGGGTAGTTTTTCAGGTGGGGCTGGAAACCACTGCTCTCCCCACCACAGGGCACCTGCCCTGGGCCTGGCTTTCAGCCCTGCTGTGCAGCGCCTGGGGGCCAAACGGCAGCTGAGATTTCCCAGGGGCTGCACCCCCCCTCGCCTTTTTTCGGGGGCCACAAATGAAGAAAGGTTGAACCCGGAGCTGGGGGACCCAACACCAGTGTCTGCGTGGCCACCTCAGCCCTCCAGCTCCGCCCTTCTGGGGCTGGGAACAGCTCAGGGGGCTCCACAGCGGGTCTCTCCCAGCAGAAGTTGGCCCCACGGAGGCGATCACCCCCCTCCGGCTCTAGGGCTGGACTCCTGGGAATGCCCGAGTCCCCCGCACGGGTGGATGGAAACACACACGAGATGAGGGCTAAAGGGGGGCGGAGGGACCCAGATACACTTGGGGGGGCAGTACTCACCCCACAGAGCCCCCATCACCAGCAGGGGCTGGGGGCAAGTGGGGCCCAGGGCCATCGTGCTGCCGAGGGGCGAGAGCAGCTGGAAGAGACAAGGGAGGAGACTCCATCACTGGGGGCGGGCGGAGTGTCTGCCAGGGAATGTGCAACGGAGACTGGGATCGGGATCGGGACCGTGGCTCGGCTTTAATCTGCATCGTATGTGCCTATTGGACGATCTCCACCTACAGCCCCGCCCTCTTTAAAATACTTTTTTTTTTTTTAATTTCCTTCAGGCTTACAGTGCCCAAACAGCCTGGCACCCTCCCTCTGCTGGCTGCCCCCCGGCCCCCGCCCGGCCAGGGGTCGGTGCCAGGGGCTGGGCTGGGCGGTTCCTTTTAAATCTACCCATCTCTGGAAATAGGCAGCTTTGCCCCACATCAGAGCCCAGCCAGGGGTGGCCAGTGGGAGCGAGACGGGGCGCTGCCCCCCATCCTGCAGCAGAGACGGAAGCTGCATGAGGCACAGCTCACCTGAGAGCGAGGGACTCAGTTTCCTCACTCCATCTGCTCCCTTCCTTCCAGGGAGGGACTTGACCCTGGAGGAGGAGATTTGGGGGGGCAGAGGGACTGTTAGCCCAGCTGAGAAGGTCAGAGCAAGAGCCCACATTTGGGGGATGAAGCCAGATCAACCCAGACTGGGAGTAAGGGACAATTTTTCCCCAGGGAGGGGCGTTGACCCTGGGAACAACTGCCCCAGGGAGTGAATGGAATCTACATCCCTTGGTGTTTTTCCACGGAGATATAAAAGCTCCGCTCTAGCTCGACCATCAGATTTGGGCTGGAGGCCCAGATCCCTGGGGGAGGTTCTCCAGCCCTGACTTGGCAGGCCAGCAGACTGATGGTCCTTTGGAGCTTAATCAAATAGTGGGGCTGTAAGCACAGGGCAGACATTCTGGCTGGTTTCTGGCCTACGCCTTGTCTACACACACACGTCGTGCGGCAGCCTTGCTCCCTGATCTCTCCCTTTTCTGAAGCAGTCCCTGGGGGAACGTGCTCATCAGCCACCCCTCACTTCGGGCCCTCTGGAGATCAGCTCATCATCAGGATCTGGCATGGCAAGCGCCCACCCTGTAGGCCCAAAGCTTGATTCTGTTATATTGATTCTATGTGAAATACCCTTATTCGTTTGGTACGTGACAAACCACCATAGCAGTTTCTGTGGGGCTTTGCATTTTGGGTATGTAGGGTGATCTGTTCACTATTAATGAGTTTGTTTAAAACCACCATCTGTTTGTCCGAAACTAATAGCTGGTCACTGACTATCCTGTTTGTAAAGTTACCGAAGATCATTCTGTGAAACTGTTGCTATTATTGAAGTACGTGTTTTAATATCACTGCTTAATGTAACATCAGCAAATGTTCTGAAACAAAACAAATTCAATGTTAAATCAAAATGTTTTGTAATAATAATAAAGGTTTTAAATTAAAAAAAGTTATTGTTCCTAAAACGACTTGTCTTCTAGTTACAAGCTTTAAATAAATATTAAAACATTAAAATATAAAATACATAAATGAATAATAATTAATAAAAAATAAGTAATAGGTGTACGTGAAACCAAAAAGTAACAAAAAAAGGCGCCAGCCTCAATGTTAAAAAAAACACTTTTACGACCCAAATGGCTGAAAACTGCCCACCCTAAGAGCCTTGGGATCCACCTCAAAAAACAAAACCAAAATAAACTATGAAAACACATAAACAGCAATGGTCATGTTTGCAAAATAGGGATGACTTAATAATCACACCAGGATGCAAAGGGCAACATGACAAAGCAAAACCCATAGAGTAGCATAAAAGCTTACCCTTATCAAAAAAAAAAAAGAACGAACTTTGGATTTGGTTCTACAATTATCCTCCAGGAGCATCGGTGCGTACCGGCAGACCTCTGCCCCTCCCTGATGCTTAGCCACCTGGCCAGCAGACTAACCCGAGCAACTGAGGCTGGTAACTATATTCCATCTTTGTTAAACTTTGTGTGGCAATTGCTTTTTGAAATCTTCCATTCACAATAAACGTGGCGAACAGCCTTGTCCCCCTGAATAAGGTGGCTAAGCTGGATCCACTGACCCCAAAGGACCCCTGGGGGACTGGCATCGGGCACAAACCCCCATGAGATGCAGCGTCCCTGACTGTGGGCGCGACTGTGAGCTCCACCCTCAAAATAGGGAACCTGGTCAATGCAGGAAAGTCACTTGGCCATGGCCACATGTTTACAGGCTCTCACTAGCAGCTGCCCCGGCTCCGGGTGCTGGGGGAGCCTGACGATTAGCAGGGGAAGAAAGAATGGTCGGGAGCTACAGGTGGGGGATTTCTGATCTCTCTGCTACCTCTGGGCGGCTCTAGGGGGCCACACTTCCCCACTCGCAGGAATCGAGTTTGTCTGACTCCATAACCCGAGAAACCTTTTATTAAGGGGAGCGGAAACTCAACATTAACTTGGGAAGGCACCACAGCAATGGCTCAGAAGTACACAAGCCATTAGTAAAACACCTGCCCCATCGATTTGTCATCGGTAGTGCTTTGCCTCAGTTTCCCGCTTTGCGCTGTACGAATGCCCAGTGAGCGAATGCCCCACGAACACGCCACTTCCCATTTCCTCCGCTGCCCCCTGCTCGGGCTTTAAAGCTTTTCTCCAAAAATGTGAGAGCTAAAATCTTACTTTGTAAAAATGATAACAACCCTCTGTAATCCCCAGTCAACAAGAGCTGGGCTTGAAGTGGCACACTCATCACCCTAAAATCAGGACGCTCTGGGACCGAATGTTCATCGTTTGTTGGGAAAGCAGGGTTCCTAATTGAAATGGTTTGATGGAGCTGATCAAATATCAACTCGTTTTCCTTCTAGTGTTAAATTACACCACTCTAGAGGTTAGATTAGATGTCTGGTCAGCCACGGGGCCGATCTTGTCCCAATCCTGGAGACAGGCAGACGCTGTCTGAGACAAGCAACCCTAGTCCCTGATATACTTACCGGAGCAGCGCGGCAGCACCTGGCAGACAGAGCGCCAGAGAGATGGGAGCTGGGAGATGGGGGACCAGCAGAGACAGCTCAGCCCACTGACGCCTGCTTTGAATATCATCATCACCCCTTGCTGGGTGGGGAATTCCTGTCACCCGTGATATGGCAAGACATGAAAGAAGATGAGAAATGAAGTTTCGAAACCATAGATCCTGCCTGCCCGTCATAGCAGCATGGCTCTGTGATCAGGATATGCCGAAGTAGAACTACTGACAGAAACGCCATGCATTGTTTTGGGGCACATGATGCACAGGGTGAGAGAAAAGGAACTGGTTTCTTGCCACGTGGCCAATTTCTTGTAACCAAAGCGGAGAGCCAAACAACGATGGACTCGCTGCCGTTTGCTTTGGTTTTCCACCCCCTGGCAGATCCCCTGTGGGTCCTGCTGGCCGTGGTGTACTGTGGGTCTCCAGTGCCCGGGGGCCAACGCGTGCATTTGCGACCCTCTCCACCTCATGGCCCTGCCCGCAGGGCAGGAGGGGTCCCCGGCTCCCGCCAGACGGCGCCGCCCCCCCACTGCCCCGGAGAGGGAGGGGGTCAGTATGTGGCAGGAACCCGCCACTTTCCTCTTCCTGCACCTTGTGGACTTTCTGGCACTCCTGGTGTAGGCGCAAGAAAGGAGCTCGGATACCCAGGCTTCGTAGAAAGCAGCAGAGTTTATTTACTAGCAAAGGCTCAGAGGAATAGTTTCCAAAATCTGAGCCCCGAACAGCGGAGGCTCTACCTTTTTATACAAGTAAAAGCATACATGACGTGTTACAGGTTGCATCCCAAACGCGTACGTGGTGTGTTGCTGATTGGGTGGGTTTTGTCGCAGTGCGGCACAGGTGTTTTAGGCCAGGAAGCCCATCCTGTAGCCATGAAGTGCAGTTATGTTGTTTTTGGTTGTTACTTTAGCAAAATTACCTCGACCCCTTGACCCCTGTCCTTTCCTTGTTTGTGCTGGAAAGGTTTACTTTTTCTTGGTGATTTATGATACAAAAGGGATTATACTTCAACTATTACATATGCATAAGAAGATAATGAGGAAGACAAGGAACAGAATGAACAGGTGCGTACTCAGGCCAATTAGTATATAGTAACTTAGGACCTGGCTATTTATTATTATTTTTAGTTTTTCTCCCTTCATGTCTTATTCAGGTCAGCTTTTGGGGTTTTCACCCCTACATTCTTGGGGTTTTCACCCCTACAATGGCGGTGGCTCCACATCCCCCCCCCCACACATTTCACTGCAGGGCAGGCCCTTGCCTCTCCCACTTCAGCCCCGCAGCCCAATCGGATCCGGTGCCGGCTCTCTTTACTGGGCGGAGGGGCCTCAACCCCCCAACCATGGGGCAGTGGGCGGGGAGCGCCTCCTCCTGGTCACCCACAGCTCCCCACCTCCAGCCTGCCCTTGGGCTCCATCCAACTGCCCCTCAGAGCCTCCTGCGCCCCCCACCCCCTGCATGTCGTGAAGGGCCCAGCCGGCGCCCCCCGGCAGACCGGCACCTGGGGGCCTTTTTCCCAAACACAAGCTCACAGTCGTGGGCATGGAGATTGGAGAAGCCCTTGGAGGAGTCCGCTTTTCACAGGCACATCCCTACATGTGCTGCTGACTCATAGGCGTAGCCCCAGACTTCTCTCCGGGGGTCCGTTGTACAGCTGATTGCCCTGGTGGGCCATCAAGCAGGCTGGATTAGACAGTACTGATGTCAATCTGCCTGGGGGTGTCACCCAGCAACACAGGAGGGGTTGGAAATACAAATATATCACACACATTTATAACTCGCGATACAAAGATGATACCGATACCGATAAACAAGATGATCATATTTAGCCAGTCAGAACTTTTCCACTGATACCTTACATGGTGTATCTTGTGAGATTCATTGCTATTTTTAATATTGGTATCAATAATATTATAAACGGTCACGCATATTCCATACAGCGTCGCAGGGGGCAGTCACTTGTTCTTTCATTCTTTTCCTCGTCTTCATTCATCTGGGTTCGAATTCTTTGCATATAGGTTAGCATTTCAACAGAGCCTTCCTGTCAGTTCAAGGGCATTGTCTTCTCCCTTCAGGTTGCACGCCTTTCTCTGGAGCCATGACTATGTGCACTTGGCTGACGTATGATACCGCCAGGCCTTGATTTCCCCAAGGTTTTGGACGTGAGGGATCCTGGCTCCTCCTTTATGCCAATGTCCAGACCTGCTTAACTCTGAATCTTTGGCAGGTCCCCTGGCTATTCCAGTCCTACCTTGTTTGAATTTCGGAAGCCAAGCTGGAATTCGCTCAACGCTATCAGGCAAATTCTGGTAAATCTTTGGTATACACAGATCAGATATTCTGCCTGATGAATTGCACCTGTGCGCCTG
>ML675673.1:374518-395940 GCA_007922155.1 Mesoclemmys tuberculata | reverse complement strand
CCCCTCCCTTCCCGCTGCGGCCTGGGAGCCGACCCGCTCCCCGCCCAGCACCTCTCCACCGCCTGGCCCAGAACTCGCTTCCTCCTCCGAGCCACCGAAGACCCCAGCTGTGGGTCAGGGCAACTGCTACCGGTGAGACCCGCCCCGAATTCCCCACCGGCCGTCTTCCCCTTGCTCCCCGTCTGAGACCCACCTGCCCCAGACTGGTCCCACCCCCTCTCCCCTAGGAAGGACCCCAGCCAGGGTTGCTGCCACAGGTCTCTGCTCTCCACCTGGAGTTTATCTGTCTGGAGCCACTCTGCTGTACCTAGTCTGGTTCCCCTCCTTCCCCTGCCCTGCTGTAAACACCTGACTGGCGTACTTGGAAGTCCTGCCTGCCCCAGAACTACCCTGCTGTACCTGGCCTGGATCTTCCCTCCTGGGAGCCAACCCTCCTGTATCTAACCTGTCCTAGAATCGCTTGCCTGGGAACTGACCCATTCCCTCCCTGCTGCAGCCACCTCAGAAAACCCGGACTAGGAACCAATCCACCCCCACCCTGCTCCATCTGTCCCCAAAACAGAACCCACCATATAGAAAATCAGCTCCTGCCTCCTGTACCAGCACCCCCGGCCCACGGTATCTGTACCCGGCCCTGGATCCCAACATCCAGAAAGTGATCCTCTGCTCCTATGTACTGCCCCACTGCACATGCCCTGGAACCTACTTCCCAGGAAGTAAATCCCCTTCCCCATAGCCTTTTCTACCTGCTGTACCGGCTCCTGAATTGGCCATTTGAGAACCACCCCTGGACCTCTAGGAACACACTGTACCCCACCCAGGAATTCCAGCCCCAATGTGGACCTACTTCTACCAAGCATAGTCTCCCCTGTATGCCACCTCAAAAATCCCCCCTGCACTCACCCCACAGAAACCCCAGCCCCAGACATCTGCTATCTTGCCCACCCAGGACCTGCCTGGAATCTCTACCCATTTTCTCACCCCCTCAATATTTCCCTGCACCTGTCCCATGAGAACCCCTAGTCCTACCTGGATTTGTCTGGTGTCGGGACCCTGGGAACCCTGTAAATTTGTCATCCCACAAAAACATATGGAAAGCTTTCTTTCTCTTCTGGTACTGCCTGGAAACTGTCCCCTCCTTCCTTCCCCTCATATCTGGTGCCACCTGGAAATTCCCTCCTGGTGCCATCTGTGGACCCTCCATTTCCCCCCCTTACATGCCCCTATTGTGTTTCCCCTACAGCTTGGGTGCCACTTGATCTTTTGTGTCACCTGCTAGAAATCCTCTCCTACATGCTGCTTAGGCCCCTGTCCCAATCCATGCCTTTTCCTCTGCCCCCCCTGAGCTGTACAGCCTGTTCCTGTTCCACTCCAAGGAACCTGGTCCCCTTCCACCTGCTGGGAACCTGAATCCCTCTCACCTTGCCCGGCCCCAGAGGAGCTGTGACCTACATCCCCTCGCTTCCCTATCTAATCCTGACAGCCCTTTAATGTCCTGGCCTTGCACCATCCCAGGTACTGCCCCCTAGCCTGCCCTGCCCTGATTTCATTCTTTCCCCTGCCCCAAGATTTGGGAGGTAATGGGGTGATCTTGGTCTGGGTGGAATTTGTGCTATTTGGGGGGGGATAGTGCTTTCAGCACTGCTGGGTGTGTGTGTCTGCAGGGATCCCCTTAGAGTGCAGGTCTATCTGTAGATATGGAATGGGAGGATCTGGGTCTGGTCAGAGCCTGTGTTGTATGAATCTAGGGTGTGGGGGTCTGGGCATGGCCACTGTGGTATGGATCTAGGGTGAGGGAGTCTGGGTATGGCCAGTGTGGTGGAGGTATCTGCATAGGGGATAATGCAAACCTGAAATGGGGGATCCGAGTACGGACAGGGTCTGTGTGATGTGGGTGTCTGTACGGTGTGTGGGGTGCAGATCAGTGGGGAGGTCTGGCCAGGGCCTGTGCACTGGGGGTATTCTAGTCCATTTGGCTGTTATGCTCAGGTGACAAGGTGGGTTTTATATCCAGGGATATCTGGATATAGATGAGGCCCGAGCTGCGTCTGTGTGAAATAGGTACAAACAGAAGCTGAGGTTTGAAGTCTGACTGGTGATCAGTTTGCCTCTCAGTTAACTGAGGCCAGGTCTACACTATAAACTTACATTGGTATAACTAAGTTACTCAAGAATATGAGAAATCCACCCCCTTGAGCGAGGCAGTTAGACCAACCTAACCCCTGGTGCAGCTACTGCTTCTTTCGGAGGTAGATTAACTATGCCAATGGGAGAGGCTGGTCCATCGGCGTGGTAGCATCTTCACTGAAGTGCTACAATGGTGCAGCTACAGCGTTTAAATGTAGGCCTGCCCTCGATTTCTCTTACTGAGTGAGAGCAAGTCTACACTACAAAATTAAGTTGACCTAAGTTACGTCGACATACAGCCACCCCACAGTAATTGAATCAGTTTTATGCGTACACTCTACTCTCTTTGTGTTGCTGGTACGCGTTCTCACCAGAAGCGCTTGCACCAATTTAACTACTAGCGTGGGGCATTGTGGGATGGTTTCTGAAAGGCAGCAACAGTTGATGAAAGCAATGCTGTGTCTACACTGACTCTGCGCCAACCTAACTACATTGACCTAAGTGTTACGCCTCTCGTGGAGGTGGAGGTGGAGTTCTTAAATCAATCGGAGCTACATTTTAGTGTAGATGCTTACCAGAGTTAGATTGACTTGAGTTGCCATGTTGACCTAACTCTAGTGTAGACCAGGCTTGAGTGTCTGTACAGTCATCAACTAGCTAGTTCTCCAGTTGTCCATAGAGTCTCCCAATAGAAATGAGTAGTGAAGACCCCATTTCCCAGAGTCAAACAGACATATGGTTCTGGGGGTGGTGGGCCCCTTCAGGCAGCATGGATGCTGGAAGAGACTGCAGCCATGTCTTTTTCACAGGACACTTTTGGGGAGTGGAGAGAATAAAAGACTGTGTTTGGTTCACTTCTGGCCTAGCTGGGCTTCTTGACTCTGGGATGCTGCCTGTGGGAACAGCAGCCGTGTGGGTTTGGAGTTCTGGATCTGCTGGAGAGCTTATGTCTCTAAATGGGGACTGATCAGGTCTCTTGAACTTGGGTCTCAGCTACTCCAGAACTTATGGGCTTGATGTCAACTTGAGTGTTCATTTCCCTTCTCTCCCCATGGGTCGTGCCCCTGCCAATCCCTCTCCCCACTGCCCTCTCTGTGTGCCTGTCCCTTGCCAGTTCCTCTCCTCCCCTTGCCCCCCAGTAGGTCTGTCCCCATCTCCTCTACTGGGTCCCCCATGGGCCTGCCCCTGTCTCCTGGCAGTCTCCCCCTTCCTTGTTTCCCCAGTGGTAGAGGGAGGGGGCTCCTGGAACAAGAGTGACTGGCTGTTTGTTCGCTTTAAAGAATAGCTGGAAGGGAACCTTTCTGTCTCAGCGTGGGAGGTGGCAGTCAGGGGCTCCTTAATGGCTGGGAAGCTCCCGGTATCTCCAGCTCTGAGAGGACAGCCAGCCCTGTGGTTAGAGTACTAGCCAAGGACTTGGGAGACCGAGGTTCAGTTCTCTGCTCCATCACAGATCCCCTTCATGGCCTTGGGCAAGTCACTTTGCTTCTTGATGCCTCAGTTTCCCCATTTGCATTGTGTGACTAATGATCTCCTTTGGCATTAAAGAGTGTCAGGTGCTCAGATCCTGTCGTGGTGGGAGCCACATAAGTACATAAGCTAGAGAGAGACCCCTTCAAAGTGCTGTAGGGCAGTCACATGGATGGCCCATGCTGTGGATTTGGCTGTGCCCTGAGCATGGCACCACCCTGCTCTGGCTGAAGCAGAGTCCATCCCTTAGAGTGCCAGTCCTGTTAGCTGGGTTGCGAGGAGGTGATGGTGGGTATCTGAACCCATCCTGTGTGGCAGATGTATGCTGGGGCCTCCCAAAGCACCTTAACTCTGCCCACACGGGCTGCCCTGGGAGACCCATGTCTGTCCATCATGGAGGAGGTAATGCTTCCTGATGAAATGAGCCTGCGTGATGGGCAGGAACTGATTGGAAGCTATTTGGGGCAGGGACCATCCTCTGGGTCTTTGTTTGTCCATCGCCCAGTATGAGGAAGCTCTGGTCTGTGTCTGGGGCTCTTAGGTCCTACTGTAATACACCTAATAAAATAATAATGTACAGCTCCTAGTATGGTGGTGCCCTGGTCTATGAGGGCTCTTAGGTGTATTAACAGTGGCATCTAATAAATAATGTGCAGCACCAGGCAGAGTGAAGTCCTGTTCCATGACTGGGAGCTCCAAGGCACTGCCACAATACACCTAATAAATAGTAACGTACAGCACCTAGCACAGTGGAGGTCTTGTTGGGGATTCCTAGGCACTACCACAATATACCTAATAAATAACGTACAGCACCTAGCACAGTGGGAGCCTTGTTGATTCTTAGACACTACTATGATACACCCAATAAATAATAATGTACAGCACCTAGCATAATGGGGCCTGATCTGTGACTTGCCCTTCTAGGGGCTACCACAATAATAAGTGCAGTGTTGAACCATGCCAGGATCCTGCCTCTAACCCCCAGGGAGGGAGGTTTATGTCCCAAAACAGTAGTTTTTATATCCCTTATTTTAAAAAAATCCCATATACTATAGTTCTGATGTTTTCATTATCAATCCCCCTTTCTGAGTCCAGGCCCCCTCTAGTGCTGGTGAGTTCTGCAGGTGAACCGTGTTGTGTGTACAGAAACAGTTTTTCCTTTAATCATGCTGCTGTGTCCTTTGCTCTTTCCCCAACAGCAATATGAAGACTCCATACAAGCACCTTTGAGTCCCAAATAACACTGTTTATTAAACACACACACACACACACACACACACTTGCAAAGCCTAGCTGACATAACGCACTGCTGCCCTGGCTTGCTTTTGGCATACAACACGGTGAGCGCTGCTAGTGGGCTCGCAAACTACTTCAAGGGTCACGATGTGGTTTTAATTCAGTTGCCTTTTAACAAGCTTGGTTGTCTGCATTGTGAGAAAGGGGAAGGGGGAGCACCCGCTCTGTATGCCATTCTAGTGTGTCTCTCTAACCTTCTCTCCTATATCTTCGCTCCTGGACACGCCCTCTGTCTAGTTTTATACTGCAGCCCATCATCATGGTATCTGAGCACCTTCTGCAAAATTAATAGCATTAGCGTGTTTTTTTTTGATGGCTCCAGCCCTCCAAACAGACATTCTGGAGGAGCAAGCCCCAGTGCCCCCTGGAGTTGTTCCCTCGGCAGTTACATTTGATTTATAAAGGAAGGAGAAAGTTTCTGGTGGTGCTCCGTTTCAGATGGGGGCAGAGTTAAGGTAAGCCTGCCCCATAAGGGTGTTAGCTGACACCCTGCGAGTTGAACCCAGGGACCTCCAGAGCTAGGAGCATGAGCGGCTACAGCCTGTGTGAGAGCCAAGGCTCCCTAGGCGGTAGCAGACTTGGATCCTCTGTGGAGCGAGCGCAGAGGGGGAGCTGTAACACCCACTCACCAGTGGGCATTTCTGAACCTTCCAGCAGCTTGGGGTGTTCTCTAAAGTGCAGCCTGACTGGGAACTTGTAGGCTTCCTGCTGTGAGAGTTAGATGTGTCCTGGTGCTGAGCCTTCGCGGAGGTGCTGGTGGGAGAGGGGCCTGATGGTGCCAGAGACTCTAGCTTTGTAACCCTCTCTTCTGGGGAGAGACCAGGGCCTAGAACTGCTCCTGGAGCCCTGACGGCACAGTAACATGTCCCGTTAAGTGAGCAAGCCGCTGGGTTCTGCGCTCCTGGGTGCTCTGCAGCCCTGGCGGTGAACGCTTGGCCGTGGCTCCCGATCCCTGAAACGGGATCGTGTGTTAGTGAGATCTGCATCACACCCCGTCTGCCTCCCAAGGTGTGACATGTGGCACTTGAGGGCACTTAAAGGAAGTCAAGCACTGCCAAACCCAGGCTCCAGGGCAGGCCGGTGTGAACTGCTCTTCGGTGGCATGTGGGAGAGGCGGTGCTATCGTCTCGTGCCTGGGCCTGGCTCTGACTCTCCCCTGTCCGTGCCCGGGTGGCGCTGTGCTCCCGGAGGAGCGGGCACTGCCGTGATCCCTGCATGGCACCGTGCCAGCAGCCCGGCCCCGCTGTCTCTGGGGCAGCCGGCTGAGCGGGGAGCGGGTTATTTATAGCCCTGTGTTCCTGGAAGGAGATCTGGCTCTTCCCAGGCGGGTATTTTTGGAGCCTCTCTGCCCTGCTCCTGTTTCACGCTTTGTTTGGGCATAATCGTCCCCGCCGCATCCCAGAGAGCCTAGCAACACGGGCTGCTTCCCCATTGGCTCCCGGGGATTCCAGCTGGCCAATGGGGAGCCTGTTGCCATGGCAGAGGGCTGTTGCTCGGAGGCGACTCCGCGGCAGGCGTTCTCTAGATCCGCTGTCAGGGCATCCGGGTTGCAGCCGCCCAGTCCCAGTGAGGGGCAGGTGTCCCTCAAGCGGGGGCTGCGGAGGCCCAGAGCGGGGATCTGCTGTTTGGACAGTGGAGCGTGATGACGCCCCCAGGTGCCCATCGTGCTCTGCAAACGGCCAGGTTTTAATTCTGGCCTAGAAGCTCAGCACAGACATGGCCCTTTGCCAGCAAATCCAGGTACCTTGTTGAGCCAGGGCAGGTTGAAGTGCTCTGCAAGAGACAGACACAGTAAAACCATTCATTTCCCCTCCTGTCCTGGGTTGTAACTCACCAGGGGGATCGCAAATGGTGACAGTAACATTTCCACCTTTCCAGCAAACCCCCCACTTCATGTCATTTCCCCCTTGCTGCTGCATGGGGGGCATTCAAACTCATGAAATCCCCCCTATTTAAGAAGCGTTCTTCTATATCCTGTGGGGATGGGATTTGTCCTATTGTAATTATCCCCCAGTTTTCAGATAGTTCCTAATCCAGGAAGATGTCGCTGATTCCTCCAGCTTCTAAGATTTCAGGAGTTTCTAGCCCTTGTGGTTGAAGTCAAACCTTCCAGTGGTGAAACAGACAATGCAACGCTGTCTTCCTGCATCTGCAGCTGTGCTTGGGTGTCTCTTCTGCTGCCTATAGCTCTGCCAGGCTGCCACAGAACTAAAGGAGGCAGACTTTGGTCAGAATCACCCAGATTCCTGGTCAACTGTAAAAGTGACAAGATTCAGGTCTGTTTTGCTCTGCTTCTGTTGGCAAAGCTCCGAGCAGCGGCAGGGGCAGGCTTCTCCCGTCCTGCAGTAGGAGACTATGGTGGCGGTGATGGGAGCTAATATATCAGACAACTATGATCTAGAGGCTGGCATGAATACTCCGACTGTAAACATGTTTTGGTCTGTGTTTATATAGCACCTAGCACGGTGGGGACCTGGTCTGTGACGAAGGTAGTACAGATAATAGTGTCTTTAAATCGTGATTTGAGGACTTTGGTAACTCAACCAGATGTTCTGGGTCTATTCCAGGAGTGGTTGAGTGAGGTTCTGTGGCCTGCAATGTGCAGGAGGTCAGACTTAGCTGATCATGCTGGTCCCTTCTGGCTTTAGAGTCTGAGAGGGATTCTGTTATGAGCATCAGCAGCCTGGGGTGTTGCTTGGCCTTTGGAGAATTGGTCTGAAATCAACAAGATGAAATTCAGTAAAGACAAGTGCAGCATGCTTCCCTTAGGAAGAAAAAAATCAAGTGCACACCTACAAAATGGGGAATAAGCTGCGAGGTGGTAGTACTGCAGAAAAGGATCTGGGGGTTACAGTGGATCACAAGCTGAACGTGAATCAACAGTGTGATGCAGTTGCATAAAAAGCTAATATCGTTCTGGGGTATGTTGACAGAAGTGTTGTGTGTAAGACATGGGAGGTAATTGTCCTACTGTACTGTTAAGGCCTCAGCTGGAGTACTGTCTCCAATTCTGGGTACCACACTGCAGGACAGTGGACAAATGGGACTGGCTGTAGTCCACCGAGGTTCCTCTGCCATGCATATCTCCGGGGAATTGCAGGCCCATGGGCTAGACACACAACCAGCCTTCTCCTTCGCCAGTGGAGCACCTTGTGCTAAACCTGCCCCCCGTACATGCGCTCTTGAGCATGATGTGGCTTCACGACAGGCTTTGGTGTCTATTAAACTATCCCCATTGTACAGTTGGGGAAACTGAGGCACAGGGAGACAAGACTGGCCCAAGGCCACCCAGCAGCAGAGTGGGGAACAGAACCCATATCTCCCAGTCCAGGTGTTACAGCCTCCGCCACCCACTGTGGCACTGTCCCTTTCTAGTGGTGACTGGACCACATGTAGAGGTAGATGAGCTTTCTAGTGACCATGAGCTAAAAGAGCTGAGTCCATTAGCTCAGTCAGCAGAGGCCTTTGCTTTGAGATCCAGTGGTCCTATGTGCGGTCCTATTGCCAATGCCCTGCATGGTGTTACAAGTTTGAGAGTCGAGACTGGGATGAGGGGAAGGTGAAATAGCATCTTAATTCAGCTGGAGCTCCCCGGGAGTGTACACGGAACGTGCAGCTGTTCTAAGAGATCATGTGAGCTGTGCTGATTCAGTGACATGCATGAATCTGATTTGCCTTCTGCAGCCTATTCTCAAACAGCCTCTACCCAGTTCAGACAGCTCTGGCTTTAACCGATCTCCAAGTCCCACTTTGCAAGTTAGCCAAAGTGAAAAGTACCTTTTTCCTAAGACAGCAAAGCAAGGCGGAAAGCACTTTTAGCCTGCTAAATAATTTACCATCTCACCAGTGTGTGCAACACCAAGGCGAGCTAAAACAGCATAGCTGAGAGCTGCTGCCTGTAATTGTGTTGGAAAAATCCATGCTGACCTCGTTATTGAAGCACATCTGCAGGACCTTGTTTAAGGAAATGAGATTGGTACGTTATCAGATACAGACGTATACAACCCTACACGTGGATCTAAGCTTGTGTCAAAAGGAATGCTAGAACATAGGGATTAGATAATTCAAGATGACAGGAAGGTAGTGGAGCTGAGTTAAAAGCAAGAGGAGCAAACTTTTAAGTTCCCTGACTCAATAACTTAATTGCACGTAACGTTCGCTTCATGCAGCCCTCTGGAGGGAAGTTCCCAGGTTTTGTAAAACTGGTGAACACAATCAATGCAACACAGAAGGAAAGCAGGACCAGACGGCTCTTTCTCTGTCATGTTGCCTGGCCTCTGCTATTGGAGTACCTGAGTACCTGAGCACCACACAACCTTCAGTGGGTTTATCCTCAGTCTGGGAGAGAGGGCAGGACTATAATCCCCATTTTAGAGACCGGCAACGTGACTTGCCCCCAGGAAGTTGGTGACAGAAGCAAGGAATTGAGCCCCACTCTCTCAAGTTCTAGGCCAGAACCGTAGCCACTGGAACATCCTTCTTTGTGAGCTGGCACGCTGTGCTGTCTGTGGCAAGCACAAAATAGCTTCATAACATCCGGCTGTGTTTAGGTGAGGTTTTGAATGGCAATGTGAATAGAGCCTCTCTAATTCCCTCAGACCTTGTTTACACACAAAGAGTTGCCCCATTTTAACTACCCCAGTCTAGCTAAGGCGGTATCATCTCTTTGTATTTAGATTGTCAACTCCCTGGTGCATCTTTTTATCCTTTGTTTGTCCAATGCCTAGCGCAATGGGGTCCTGGCTTCTAGGCATCCGGTAATAACCTGTTCTTAAAAACCTCCAATGATGGGGCTTCCACAACCTCCCTTGGAAGCTGATTCCAGCACTTAACTCCCCTTAGAGTTAGAAAGTTTTTCCTAATACCTAACCTAAATCTCCCTTGCCACAGATTAAGCCCATTACTGCTTGTCCTACCTTCAGTGGATACGGAGAACAATTGATCCCCATCATCTTTATAACAGCCTTTCTCATATTTGAAGACTCTTATCACGTCCTCCTGTGTCTTACATACGACACTCCATAGTAGGGGCCTCTGGCATTGGTGTACCTTAGTCTCTCCTGCTCTTTGCCTGTGTGGCACACAAAAGTTAAGTCTCCTGAGGACTGTAGTACTTCGGTCTATTCATGTTGTTGTCTTAGTGCAGGGGTGGCTGGGTGGAGGCCAATGGTCTGTGCTATGTCGGAAATGTGATTGGATGGTGGTCCCTTCTTTCCTTGAACTCTGACTCACCCGTACATCGTAAAGCACTTTACAAAGGTGAGTCAGTATCGTTCTTAGAACTGGTCAGGAATTTTTCAGAGAAATGTTTTGCTGCACAAAAATGCTGATCTGTGGAAACTGGAACTTTTCACAGGAAAATGTTTGGAGGGGTGAAAGGAAAAGTCTCAAAGAATGTTTTGACATTTTTGAAACAACATTTTTTGGTTTGAAATTTCAGTTAATTAATATAAAAAAAAGATCAAATGGAAAGGTTTACAAATTATCAAAATGTTTGATTGACCCAAAGTGACCCATTTTTGTTTATTTTGGTGTGTGGAAATTTGAGATTTTTTTTTTGAAATTTCAAAATTTTCCTGGGATGGAAAAACAGTTTCCCACTCCTCTGTAATCATCATCCCCATTTTAAGATGGGGAAACTGAGTCTCAAAGAGAGGGAAGTGACTTACCCAAGGCCACACAGCAGCAGTGTGGGAAATAGAATCCAGGTCTCCTGGTCCAGTGCTCTGTCCACCGTGAGATGACTGAGCTATATGTTGAAGTGCTAATGGCCACGAGCTGACAGCTGACCTTAACAGCATGCGTTAAAATGGAGAGGTCCCAAGTTCGATTCCCATTGCTGATGTCCCACCCAGGGGCTTGGCCTTACAAGCTGGAGAGTCTAAACTGGGTTTGGAATGAGGATCAAATTGCTTCCAGGTCACTGCAGACCCATTTGCAATGCCAGTGTTGGGGTCAGCCCCAGGCGTTTGAAACAGCCGGGGATAGGAAGCGTCGGCTTTGCATAGGAATGGCTTGCCCTGAGCAGAGGGTCCTGTGTACTGTCGGTGAGGAGTTGTGCATTGTGCTGGGTCCCAGCACCATGTGGGTTATTCTTTATAACTTTTATTACCATAATGCCATGGATCCCCAGTCACAGGCCAGGGCCCCATTGCACAAAGCACTGTACGTTATTATTTATTAGGTGTATTACAGTAATGGCTGGGAGCCCCTTTCATAGCTCTGGACCCCATTGTGCTGGACACTGTACATTATTATTTATTGTGTGTATTACAAGAACACTTAGGAGCCATAATGACATACTAGGAACCCATTGCACTCGGTGCTGTACATTGTTATTGTCTGTGTTACCACAGTGTGCTGGACCCCATTGCGCTAGGCGCTGTACATTGTTGTTTATTGTCTGTGTTACCACAGTGTTCAGGACCCCATTGTGCTAGGCGCTGTGCAGAACAAGATATTCTCTGTCCAGGTTGCAGGCAGCCTGCATTGCATGTGCTTCCCCACGCTCTGAGCTCTGCTCCTGAGCTACTTTGCGCTAGCCAGGGTGACACTATCTGTGCTTTTAGCGACCCTTGGGCTGGCACTTCCCAGCAATGCCTCCTGGAGTTTTCAGGTTGCCTCCAAAACCCATGGGGCTCACATGTGGAGGTGGCCAGGACTCAGAGGACTGGCCTCGTATCCATGCACGGAGTGGCTGCACCCCAGAGACAGGCGCCTTGTGTGCTCATTGTGGATGTGTCACTACTGTAGAGTCCAGTGTCCTGGGACACTGTGGCTGTGGGTTAGTCTGATCAGGTCCCTCTGCTGGCTCCTGACGGAAGTGATGGGCTATCATTCCCTGTGGCAAATGGGCCCTGTGGCTGGGTCGTTAGGATGTTCCCAGGAAGCTGATCTAGCCCACTGGCACCAACCATAAACTTAGTGAAAATGAACTCTGATGGCTTAGTGCAACATAAAACCAGACAAAAGGGTTTTATGTGGCTGTTGCCCCCTTCAGGTGCCTGGGGGGTGGGGGGGGCTTCAGTTGGTGCAAGCAGACTCTGCTTGGGATCTGGGCGTCTTTGCAAGGGGCTCACATTCGGTGGGAAGCAGAGTGCCTTATGCGGCTGGATTTCCTTCTGGGAGATGGCTGGCCTGGAGGCAGTGCGTAGGCGGTGGGGGGTGCCAGGGGCCCGGTTGTGGCCTGGCCTGGCAGGCGGGCTCCCATTGAGTGGCAGCATAGCCCTGCCTGTGCGGGGCGGGGCGGGTTGCTCAATTGGTTGCGCTTCTGTCCAGCTTGCTTTGGGTCTTTTGCTCAGCTGTTCATCTCGTCAGTTTCGTCTTGGCCCTTGTGTTCAAACAGCTGCCTTGATTCCAGCCCTCTTCCCTGCCTTTCTTCCCTGACCTCCGGCCTTGCGCAAGGACAGCTTCCCTGGAAGGGACGGGGAGCTGGGGCTAGTGCCCTCCGCTCACGCCCCACGGCTCTCCCGCCTTCACAGGCTCTAAGCCGGGAGCAGGTGCCCACGCCAGGGGCAACCGGACACTTGCCCCCATGGTGATACCCTCCAGCATTGATGTGCCGCCGCCTCCTGCCATGCTGCTGGCGCTGCAGATGGAGTGGGGCAGGAGGGAGCCCGCATGCTACCTGCCATCTTCCCGCTGCCACAGGCAGCCGTCTACAGGTGGGCCCCAGCACTGGGTGGTGGGAGATCGTTGGTGGTGCTTGCCTCATCTCTGTGTGTTGGATGTGGGGACCAGGGTTTGTGTGTTGGGGGTGGAAGGGTGGGGGCTGAGATAGCCCAGAGAGGTATGGGTCTGCCAAAAGGTGGTCAGTGGTCCTTTGAATTTCCACGCCTCTCTCTGAATGATCTGTATGCGGGGGTGAGCAGCCAAGTGGCAAAATGTGCGGATGACTCAGTTGTGGGGCTGAGTCAGGGCCAGGGCGGGTGTGAGGCACTCTGGAGGGAGCTGACCGAGCAGGGTGAAAGGGGAGCTCAGTGGCAGATGGAAGTCAGCATTGCTAAATGCAAAGCGAAGGGGGGAAACTTAAACTGCTTGGACACCGGACGGGTGGAAACCGCCTGTGGGCATGCAGGAAAGGGACGCAATGGCATTTTCAGCAGCTCGGTGGAGAGTTCTGCCCAATGCACAGCCACAAATAGAAGAGCCCTCGTCATGGCTGGGCGTGTAAGGGCTGAGTGGGGAATGATACGGGGAATGTTCAGTGAGGGAGACTTCTGTCTCTGTCCCCATTCATAGAGCTGTAGGTGCAACCTCACTAGAATGCTGTCTGCCTTACCGGGCCCCCCAGCTCCGAAGGGATATTGCAGACCTGAGGTGGAGGAGGTGTCAGAGAAAGGGGATGAGAATGATCCAGGACCTGGAAAATCCAGAGAGAGATGGTGTTTGTTACCACAGAGAGGGAATGGGATGAACTGATTAGTGGGATGGAGAAGAGGGATCAGGTGTGTCTGTTTTCTCAGCCTTGCAGCTCAAGGACTAGGGGCTGTGCAATGATATTAAAAGATGGGGAAATGGCAAACCCATCCGAGGGAAGGTTTTGACACCAAATGACCTGTGGAACTGCCTACCACTGGATGGTGATGAGCCCAAGACCTCCTCAAGATGCAAAGAGGGAATGGACATTTCTAGGGCTAATGGGAATGGCCAGAGAAAACATAACAACAACAGATTGGGGCAGGGATCTAACATCAGTTGCTTCAGGGCTTCGGCTGAGCTCTCTGAGACCAGGATGAGAACTTTTGTGGGCTCATGTTACCCCCATCTGCTGCTGTATGGGGTCTCACACCTTCCTGTGAACCTCTGATGCTATCAGAGGCAAGGTACTAGGGTAGGTTAGCTTTGGGTCTGATCCTGTGTTCCTTGGCTTTTTTGGGCTGGGAGTGAGGTGGGGGGAGGCGTTGCGGTCTTTGGGCCGTGGAACTGGGGTCCATGTTTGTCTGGGGAGGGGGGTTCAGATCTAAGTTGGGCCACAGGTTGGTCCCAAGGCATATCTTGGGGTCTAGAGGCTGGCAGGGAGGAAGAGTGCTTGACGCAGATATTGTAGGAGTGTCGTTGGCAGCCCGTCATCTCCCTAGTGGAGCAGGGACAGGCTGGAGATGGCCCTGTGTCTTGTGTGGGGAGATCCTAGAGCTGAGGGCCTGGACATGCCCTGGCACCTTGCCTCTGTGTCTGTGTGAGGGGATCCCAGATCTGAGGTCTCCATCTTTCCATAGCAATTGGCTCTACTTTCTCCCCACAGCCCCAATCAGCTGCCAGGATTGCACTGGTCCCAGGGGGTTAAAAATAACCCCATCAGCTGTGCTGCCTGGGACCCCACCCAGCTTCCCAGCTGGCTCTTCTGGCGGTCAGCCAGGTGCGGGAACTGGCTGCAAGACCCTTCCCCAATCCTGGCGTGCGAACTCCTCAGCTGGCGCCAGGGCAGAGCAGGTCACTGGGCCCCGATCCCCACGTGTGAGTGCCTCAGCTGGCGCCAGGGCAGGGCAGTCACTGGGCCCAAGTGCCTCAGCTGGTGCCCAGACGAGTTACAGGTCCCCTCCTTGGCTGGTGCCTGGGTTTGTCATAGGGCACCTGGACAGGGCAGGTGTAGGGCCCTGATCTGTGTGCAGGCTCCTCTGGTAGAGCTAGAGCAGGTCGCAGGGCCCCAATCCAGGCATGCAGGCTCTAGGATGGCGTGAAGTCCTGCCCCGTGGGTGCCTCAGCTGGCCTGGGAACTGTGCAGGAGGCTCCCTGATCTATTGTGTACCCCAGCCTTGCTCTCTGCCCAGGAGCTGTCCTTTTCCACTCCTTTCTGGTGGGTGGTAGAGTGCTGGGACCGCCCCGCTGGTCCTCAGGCAGGGCCTTGAGTGGCGTAGCTAGGTCAGCTTCGCACCAGCCTTGGGGCTGCAGGGTGTGTGGGGACATCCCGGGCACCGCCGTTCCTCTAGCGAACCTGTGGGAGGCGAAGCACTGGGATGTGCAGCTGAACCTGCCTTGCAGTTGTACCCGAAGGCCTGGGGGCCGAGACTCGTCGGGCACAAAGGGCATACCCTACTCATCAGACGGGTGGGAAAAGCAGCTGGGGTTGGTGTGGGACACAGCGTGGGATTGTGCTGAGCAAGCCAGTTACAGGCCATGGTTAACTGGTGACCTTACAGCTGACCGTGTTAGGGTTTGGAGAGAATCCTTGTTGATAGGAATGAGTTAGCTTCCCCCCCCACACCCTCCCAGTGATGGGCTCAGGCTCTCAGCAGACTTAGGCAGCGTTGCTGCATCAGTCACACGCAGGGCATCTTCCTCCTCTCCCAGTGGCAGGCTTAGGCTCTCTGCAGACTCACGCAGATTTTCTTCACTTCTGTGCAGGCTAGAACCGTAACCTTTTAATAAATGATGCTTGATTCTGCGGCGAAGTGAGTTCTGCAGCCCACACAGCAGACAGGCTGGAGCAGTCTGGCTGTGTAAAATTCTTGCATGACAGGCCAGGTGAAGTGCGGCCCCAAGGGGCAGAGTTAAGTCTGATGGAAGCTGTGTTGCTTAAAATTTATGTTTTAAGTGCATGTGTGAAGATGGAAGGGCTGTGAACCTTTATTTGAGGCCTGGTGGGTGGAACGTTGGACTGGGGACTTAGGAGTCCTGGGTTCTAATCCCTCCTCTTCCTCTGGCTTATAACTTTGGCCAAGTCACAGCGCCTCACTGTGCCTCAGTTTCCCCATCTGTACAGTGGGGTTGGTACTACAGCCCTCCTTTGTGAAGTGCTGTGAAATTTGTGGATAAAAGCTGCAAATGGAGGTGTTTGGGGGGATAAGCAGGAAAGCCCATGTCTGATTCTCTGACTTTCATGCTACATATTATTAATTACAATTAATTAGCTGTTGCAGATGCAGCCATTTGATGGGGTAGCAGGAAAGCCCACGTCTGATTCTGTGACATTCATGCTAGATAGTATTAATGATTATTAATTGTCCGCTGCAAATGCAGCCATTGGGGCGGGGGTAGCAGGAAAGCCCGTGTCTGGTTTTGAAACATTCATGCTAAAAGCAAGGTGGCCCTGCGTTTCTGTGTGAATGGCAGACTTGTGTCAGGTCCTCCCTGATCGCTCTCACTAATACTTGGTGACATTTTTTCAGTGAATAGTAACTTCCAAAAAACGCATTTGTGAGGGTGGCACCAACTGATTGGTGAGTCTGGGCCGAATCTAGTTTATAGTTCTGGCAGAAAAAAAAAGGCAGACGCCATCAAACCAGTGGATTTTGACTCTGGTTGGAATCAGCACTCTGTTGAGTGATTTAGCTCATTTTTAAAAACAAAAACCAAGGTGGGAAAACCACCCAAAATGAAATGAAAGGCCAGATGAACTTTCTTTTGGGTTGACTGAAACGGTTCCTTTGAAGCGAACTTTTTTGTTTGGTGAGAAAACCCGACAAAGCTCAGTGTGGCTCGGACTGGAACTGAATTCATTTGATTTTTTTCAGATTTTGTGGTCCCTGAACCCAGCCCGTCAGTCATTCGCTTGGCTCTGGTTGATGCAGGAGTCCAGGCCGTGAGCACCAGCCAGGCTGGGTCAAGGTCTCCACAATGTCCACTCCCTGCCCTGCCCACTAGGGCGTGCTGTTAATTAGGGCTATGTGGATCCTGGCAGCTGCAGGACGGGCACAGCTCTGCGGTGGCTTTTTGTGCCACATTTGAACAAGCAGATTTGCAACTAATTTGCATGTGGCCGTCAACTGAGCTTGGCTGGCCACACCTGGGCATGAAGCAGCAGAGGAGGGGGCACGGAGTGGCATTGAAGTTGGCAGCTGGGTATGGAGGAGGGGGGCTGCCAGGCTGGGTATTGGGGGTCCTGGGTTGGGAACAGCAGCATCCAACAGGAGGGGCAAGTGAGTGGGGACCCAATGGGGAGGGCAGGCGGGTGCTTTGGGATCCAGGAGGTGGCCCCTGGGCCAAGAACTCTCACTGACCCAGTCCCCGTCTCTCTCTGTCCCGCAGGAGGCAGCAGCAGCAGTGCAGGATGCCAGCTGCCGCCCACCAGCCAGCCTGCCTCTCTGGGCGTCTCTCTTCCCACTGAGCCAAACATGTCGAGCCAGCACGGTCATGCCCCCTTCTCCAGCATCCAGTCCATGGCTGATCACCCGCAGGTACCGGCTCTCTCCGCCTCTACCAGTCTGCGCCTCATGAGGCTGTGTGAGAAGCTAGCTTGGGGAGCAGGGACTCTAGAGGTTCGGGGCCCGGGTTCTTCCCTGCTGCGGGACAGGTGAAAGCCTGGGAGCCCTGGAAGGGACTGGAGATCCTCCCGCCTCACAGGGAGTCTCGCCCCAGTGGGGATATGCCCGGCAGACGCGCATAAAGCAGGACGCAGGTTCCCTGCTGCCTGGGCTCAGCCTGGCTGGTGTCAGGGGAGGGCTTGGTTCTGGCTGGGTTTAGCTGCATGGGAGAGGGGTTGTGGGTGTGACCGGGGCACCTGTCGCTCACTGTAACCGCTTGTCTGCATCTCTGCAGATCCTGCCAGACCTGAGTGTCCTGCAGCGGCGAATCCCCCTGACCTTCCGCGACTCGGCCACGGCGCCGCTGCGCAAGCTCTCTGTCGACCTCATCAAAACCTACAAGCACATCAATGAGGTGAGCTGCCTGGTAGGGTGGGGAGCGCATCGGCTCCAATGGGGCAGCCTTTCTTTGGGGCAGTGCAGTCCCCCAGAGTCCACCGTGGTGCTGGCGCAGATTACAGGCTGGCCTGGATCACTGGGGATGGACAAAGCCCAGGACGCTGGCTTCCCAGGGTCATGGGGGGCTCTCCCTGGCCTAGGACGCTGGTTCTCTGGGGGTTGGCCTGGGCGGACTCTCTGGCCTGGGTTGCTGGGTCCCCCCATGCCAGAGGGCAGGCGCTGACTCTGTCCCGCCCCCTCTCCCCACAGGTGTACTATGCCAAGAAGAAGCGGCGGGCACAGCAGGTGCCCCCTGAGGACTCGAGCACCAAGAAGGAGCGCAAGGTGTACAACGAGGGTTACGACGACGACAACTACGACTACATCGTCAAGAGCGGGGAGCGCTGGCTGGAGCGCTACGAGATCGACTCGCTCATCGGCAAGGGCTCCTTTGGCCAGGTCAGTCCCTGGTCCCCTGAAAACCCCACCATAGCCCTGGGGCCCTCGTCATACCTCCCATGTCCCTAACTCCCCATGACGAGATTGACTCACTCATCACAGCAAGGGCTGTGTCAGACACATCAACTCCTGGCCCCCCATAATCTCCACTGTACCCCTGAACCCCCCCAACCGCTGCTGTACCCTCCCCCACAATTCTCTGCTGTGAAATCAACTCCTTGATCGGCTAGGCCCCCTTCAGGCTGGCGAGAGCTACCTGCCTCCGTCACATCCATCCCCGGCACTGGTCTAGGCGTCCTCATCCCCCCGAGTCAGGCTGCCCCTCCTGACAGCGCTCTGTCCCCCCAGGTGGTGAAGGCGTACGACCACCACGACCAGGAGTGGGTGGCCATTAAGATCATCAAGAACAAGAAGGCGTTTCTGAACCAGGCCCAGATTGAGCTGCGGCTGCTAGAGCTAATGAACCAGCACGACACTGAAATGAAGTACTACATTGGTGAGTTGGGGGTGTCGTGGGGCCAGGGTGTATACTGGGGGCTGGGGTGCATTGGGGAACGGGGGCAGGATATATGTGGGGGAGCTGTGGGTATATCAGGGAGTGGGGGAGGATGTCGGGGAATGGACATTGGGAAGCGGGGGCGGACGTTCAGGGGCCAGAGAAGTTATACAGAGGACTGTCCCTCTTCCCTCTGTGCCGTGTGGGGGGAGCTGAGCTCAGCACATCTGTGAGGTCGGGGGTCGCAGTGGAGGGAGAAGGTGCCCTCCAGCTGTCCGTGACACACTCCTGCCCTCCCCCAGTGCACCTAAAGCGTCACTTCATGTTTCGGAGCCACTTGTGCCTGGTGTTCGAGCTGCTTTCCTACAACCTGTATGACCTGCTGCGCAACACCAACTTCCGCGGCGTCTCGCTCAACCTCACCCGCAAGTTCGCCCAGCAGCTGTGCACGGCGCTGCTCTTCCTGGCCACGCCTGAGCTCAGCATCATCCACTGCGACCTCAAGCCCGAGAACATCCTGCTCTGCAACCCCAAGCGCAGCGCCATCAAGATCGTGGACTTCGGCAGCTCCTGCCAGCTGGGCCAGCGGGTGAGTGCACTGGCCCTGCCCCTAGCCCCGCCCCCAGTCATAGTCCTGCTCCATTTGCCAAGGCTCCACCCCAGCCACGCCCTTTAGCCACGCCTCCTTGCCATAGCCCTGCCCCTTGTGCCATGGCCCCGCCCCTAGTCCCGCCCTCCACTTTGCAACTCCAAGATCAGCACCAACAAGATCTCCAACTTCGGCAGCTCCCGCCGTCAGAGTGGGCTTCGCTCTGCTCCACCCACCCCAGCCCCTCTGCTCGGCCCCTAGCCCTTCTTTGGGCTGGGGGAGAGTACACACAGGAGAGACAGAGACTGCCCCACACCTGCCTCATTCCCAGTGCCAGATCTGTGCTGCCCTGCTTTAGTGGTTAGAGCAGGGGGCTGGGTGCCAGGATGTGCGTTTTCCCTTAGCTGTGGGAGGTGAGTGGGGTCTAGTGGATTAGAGGGGTGGGGGCTGGGAGGCATTCTATCCCTGCTCTGGGATGTGTTTCCTAGCAAGGCCTATGAGCCTGGCCAAGCTATGCCCCTTTGTGGGCTTCCTCCGTGCCGCGGGTGCCCTTCAGGGGCTCACAATGCTGTCTCTCTTTTCCACAGATCTACCAGTACATCCAGAGCCGCTTCTACCGCTCGCCGGAGGTGCTCCTGGGCATGCCCTACGACCTGGCCATCGACATGTGGTCTCTGGGCTGCATCCTGGTGGAGATGCACACAGGGGAGCCCCTTTTTAGCGGCTCTAACGAGGTGAGCAACGGGAAAGTGAAGAGCTGCCGGAGCTGTGCCCGCAGGCCGGGACGGGGGAGCAGGTCCTATCAGTGGTGACGTTGCTTCATTGGCGGGGGGAGGACCCTGATGGGAGTTTTCGTTTGGGTGCCTTGGGCTGAGCTCCCTGGTCGGACTACATTTCCCAGGATGCACCATAGTCATGTGACTCCCATGATGCATCTCACGCAGTCATTCAAGGGGAGTACCATGGGGGAGAGAGTCCAGCGGGATGCTCAGCTCAAAGCAGGGGGAATGAGAGCGTAAGGCAGATGAACTTTATCTCCCATGATGCAGCTTGTTGCTTGTTCGGGGGGGGGGGGGGGGGGGAGGCGTGGCATGGTGCATCCTGGGAGATGTAGTCCAGCCCAGGAGCTCCTCAGAGGAGGATGGGAGCCCGAGCACATGAACTACAACTCCCATGAGGCACCCGAGGCAGGGGCAGTTTAACGACCAACGCTCAAAACGAAGCATTTGATTCATTTCAACAAACTGAACTATGTGGAGTGGGGTGGAACCTGACCTGGTGTCTCCCTCTTGGCCCCCCTGCCACCGCTCCAGGAAAGGGAAATGGTTTGGCAAAATCCAAAATTTTGCCCTCGGGGAAATCTCCAGTTTCAAAGAAACTGGGTTTTTCACGGAGAAATCATCGGGGTGGGAATTCCCGACCGCTGGCAATCAGGGCTCCCCTTCCTGGGCGAGGGGAGGCTGCGTGTGGGTGCCCTGTGATGGGAGGGAGTGGGGCTAGACGGGGTGGGGAGGCTGGCACAGGTGCCCAAGACACGTCCCTCTCTCTTCGCAGGCCGACCAGATGAACAGGATTGTGGAAGTGCTGGGGCTGCCGCCACCCCACATGCTGGAGCAGGCGCCCAAGGCCCGGAAATACTTCGACAAGCTGCCCGAGGGGGGCTGGGCCCTCAAGAAGAACAAGGAGGTCAAAAAGGTAATGGGGGGGGCCCTGTTCTCCTGTCCCCCGCCCCATGGTCCCAATCTCTCAGCAGGATCCCTGTTCGCCTTCATTCAGTCCCGTGTCTCCCCGTGTCCTTCTCACCCTCCTGTCTCCTGTACTCTCCCCACCCTGCTGGGATTCACTGTCCCCGACCACTCGTGGGACTTACATCTCTCCTCTCCTCTCCCCCTTCCTTTCCTCCCCTCCGCTGCGGGACCTCTGAGTCCCTCCCCCTGTCAGGACCCCCCCCCCACTGAACCTGTTTTCCTTGCAGGAGTACAAGGTGCCGGGGACACGGCGGCTGCACGAGGTGCTGGGGGTGGAGAGCGGCGGTCCCGGGGGGCGTCGGGCGGGCGAGCAGGGCCACTCCCCTTCGGACTACCTGAAGTTCAAGGACCTGGTGCTGCGCATGCTGGACTACGAGCCGCGCAGCCGCATCACGCCGTTCTACGCCCTGCAGCACAACTTCTTCAAGAAGACCAGCGACGAGGGCACCAACACCAGCAACAGTAACTCCACCAGCCCGGCCCTGGAGCATAGCCACAGCACCAGCACCGCCAGCTCCGTCTCCAGCTCGGGTACGGCTCCTGTGCCCGGCCCCCGACCTCCCACCCCGGGGCTCCCTGTGCCCGGCCCCCGACCTCCCACCCCGGGGCTCCCTGTGCCC
>ML675673.1:345849-365128 GCA_007922155.1 Mesoclemmys tuberculata | reverse complement strand
AGATGGGGAGGGATGGAGGGATGGAAGGAGGGCTGTATATGGGATGGATGGAAGGAGGGCTGTATATAGGGTGGAGGGATGGGGGCAGTGCATATGGGATAGAAGGAGAGACAGGGACGTCTCCGTCCAATTAATGACTCCCATGTGGCCCTGGCTGCACGTGGCCATTGCCAGCGGTGCTGAGGACGAGCCAGGCCACAAGGACGGACTTCCCTCCCCCAATCAGTGTGGCTGCCCCCCTCCCCGGGCCCGTCGCCAGGCGGCCCAACCGAGTCAGGCATCAAACCCAGAGCAGGGGGCAGTGGGTGGAGCCTGTGGGGCGTGGGCAGCGTCCGTTCCCCAGGAACGATGCCCCTTTTCCATCTCCCCGCCCAGAGCCCCCAGCCCTCCCAGCCTTGCTCATCACCGCGACAGAGCCCCATGACGCTGCTGGGCCTCGCGCTGCTCCTGGGGACTGCAGGTGAGTGTGTGAGTGTGGCGGGCGTGCGACTGTGTGCGTGTGCACGTGTTCCCGGGTGCATTCCTGCCCCCGTGTTTTAGCGCGCGCGCAGGCACATGGAGATGTGTGTGTGCACCCGTATTGGGGGGTGCGTGCGTGCTTGTGTCAATGAGTGTGCTTGCACGTGTCGGTGTGCGTGTGGACGTACACGTTAGAGTGTTGGTCCGTGTGTGGCATGCCCAAGAGTGTCTGTTAGCATGCATTTGTGTGTGCGCGCGCGTGTGTGCATGGGCGTGTGTATGTGGGCAGAGCTGGAGGTGTGTAAGTGTGCGGGTCTGTCCCTGAAGCCAGGCTTGCGTGTGTTTTAGTGTGCGTGGTGGTGTGCGTTGAGGTTCTAACTCTGTGTGTTTTTGCGAGTGGGGACGTGTGTGTCAGAGAGCAGAGATGAGGTTTTGGGCCTGTGTGACCCAGGGCTGCGTACACCCCCTAGCACTTACGTGGCCCCTGGCTGAGCCCACACCAGCTAAAGGACAAATTGTATTTAGTTTTCCTCCTTCACATCCTCCCGCCCTTCCCACTGGGGCCCCACCAGCCCCTGGGCCTGTGGCCAACTCCCAGCCGCGGGCACTTTCATCCTCTTCTGTCAAGCTCGGGTCACGGATGTCTCCAGCTAACAGCCCCGTTCTAGCTCAGCCATCAGATATGGGCTTGAAATCGATAAAGGGGAGGAGTTAAGGGGCACTCAGGGGAGGGGGCGGAGTTAAGGGTGCTCTAGCTCGACCCCCAGAGTGTAGGGGTAGGGTTCCCTGGGGAAGCAGGAGGGGCAAGCTGGTGGGGGGGGTCGAGGCCGGCCAGGGGCTTAGGACACCTGGCTTCTAACTCTTGGCTATGGTGCTGACCTATGCTGATCTCAAAGACTGTCTCTGGCTGTGTCTGGGCAGCACAACGGGGCCCTGGTTTCAGCTGGGGTCTGTGTCCCTGCTCATCCGTCCTCCCCGGGCATTGCTCACGCAGCCCAGTTGCTGCTCTCCAGCCTCCCAGGAGGGGCCCTAGGAGGCCAGATGGAGCTCTGCCGGTAAGCCTGCGTCTTATTTTTCCAGCTACAGCCCAGGGCAGTTTAAAGTTCAGGGGGCGTCCGTGCCTCCCCCACGCCCAGCCCTGGCAGGCAGCTGTCTACGAAGGCTCCAGGTACCACTGTGGCGCCAGCCTCATCAGCAGCAGATGGGTCCTGACGGCAGCCCACTGCCAGACCGGGTAGGTGGGCCTGAGTGCAGGGTGGGTGTGGGGCCTGGAGTGTGATTCGGGTTGTAGACACAGGCAGGTGTAGCTCCCCCTCTCCCGGCGCCGGGCGCAGGCTCTCGGCAGACCCAGGCAGCGTCACCGTATCAATCCCTTTTCTCCAAAGCCCCAGGGGCTAGAAAGGCAGTTTAAAAAAAAACAAACCAGAAAGCCGAGACCCCGCCCAATTCAGGCCGCTGGAGACCTGGAATCAGTGTCCTGCGAGGTTTGCTGGGGTAAAAATCCCGTTCTTTGCTTCCCCTGCAGCCCCGTCCATGTGAAGCTGGGGGAGTACAACCTGTTCGCCCACGAGGGGACCGAGCAGTTCAAAGCCGTGACCAAAAGCATCGTCCACCCCGGCTACAATTGCACGGACCACAACAACGACATTATGTTGCTGAAGCTGCGGACGCCAGCCATGCTCAACCGCTACGTCCAGCCGCTGGGTCTGGCCTCCCAGTGTGTGGGGCCGGGCAAGCAGTGCTCGGTGTCAGGCTGGGCCAACGCCATCAACGCCCAAGGTGGGGGGGGCCAGGATCGGGGCCGTGGGGAGGGGAGGGCAACTGTCGCTGAGCCCTAGGGACCGGGGCAGTGGAGGGCAGGGAAGGGGAAGCCATGGGCACAGGGTGTGGCTGGGGAAGATGAAGGAAATCAGAGGGACTGGAGACATTCAAGTGATGTTTGCAGGCTCCTAGCCCCGCACCGGCTACCCCCAGGGAGCTTGGGCTAGTACGTGACACAGAGAGAGAGAGAGACCGCCATTAGTGATGGGGGAATCTATCCATCCATCCAGCCCCATACACACCTCAATATCCCTCATCCATCCATCCATCCATCCCCATCCATCCATCCATCCATCCTTCCTTCCTTCCTTCCTTCCTGCTAGGCTTTCTGGCTCCCGTGATGTGTTTATCTATCCGGGAGCTCTTTGCAGCAATTTCTCCATTCACCATCCTCAGCTCTGGGGCTGCTCCCCTGAGAAGCAGGACGAGTTACCCTTGGGGAGGGGTCTCGCTGTGCCGGGCCGCTCTATGGGGCAGTCATCGGGGCAGTGGGACAGGCTGATCCCAGAGAACACAGGGACCATGGGGTGCTTGCTCCTCAGATTATTCAGTTCCAAGCGGAGCCGTAATTGGAGGGGGAAAGGGGTGGATGGTCCCCGGTCTCTTGTGTCAGGTTCTCACATGTTCCATCCAAGGCCCCTCAGCGCCCGCTCACTGTGGGCTGTCCGTCTCTTTCAGAAAACGTCTCTGTCATCCTCTACTGCACCACGGTCTACACTACCCCCAATGAGGAGTGCACAGCTGACTACCCTGGGCACATCAACGGGAACATGCTGTGCGCCGGCTTGAAGGGCGGGGGCACGGACTCCTGTGAGGTGAGGGCGGGTGCGATGGGGTGGTGCAAGGGGCTGATCTGTGCGGAGAGGGGTGTCTCCGGGCGGGCACTGAGGAAGGATGGGATGGGGCGGTGCAGGGGGTTAATCTGTGGGGCGAAGGGGCATCTCCGGAGGGTCGTTGAAGGGCTCGGGATGGGCGGTGCAAGGAGCTGGTGTGTAGGGGAGCAGGGCGTCTCCAGGGGGTCACTGAGGGAGGAGGGGATGGGGCAGTGCAGGGGGGTGGTCTGTGGGGGAAGGGGGCATCTCCTGCCACCCCCTGTCTCCTGACTTCATTTTGCTGACGCTTTCCCTGTGGTTTCCTCAGGGCGACTCGGGTGGGCCGCTGGTTTGCGACGGGAAGCTGCAGGGCGTCGTGTCCTGGGGCGACGTGCCCTGTGTCTCCACCCTGAAGCCCGGGGTTTACGTGAACATCTGTAAATACCACGACTGGATCCTGGCCACCATGTGGGCAAACTGAGCCCCCCCCCCAGCTGCCTGGGGCTGGGACCCCAGAATAAACCAGGAGCTTACCCCCTTGAACCTCAGCCTTGTGCCTCGCTTGGCCTGCGGGTCCCCGCGCTTCCCCTCACGACAGGTCTTTTCCCTCCGTTAATAACTTGGAAAGAAAATATCCTTTTTTAAAATCCCGATGGACATTTATTTCACTTCCGCTCCCCGTTTTTGATGAAAACACTGAAAACCGACCTTTTCCCAAGGTTTCCTTTTCAATTTTCATTTAATTTTTTGTCAGTTTTCAGGTACCCACCTCCCAGACGTCTAAAATGTGACTTTTTCACTTTTTATCCCATATTCCAGTAAAAGAAATTTCGAGTAAATTTTTTTCACTGCTCTCCCACCCTTTTCCCAGTGAAAAAAATAGATTTTTGTCACATTTAACATTTTTCACTTTTTTACCCCGTTTTTCCAGTATGGATCTCGGGATTAGCGCTGCCTGGTCGGGGCTGTGCCGCGTCCCCTCTCAGGCTCCAGGACTCTGGAGGGGGCCTTTCGTTCTTTGTGGTGCCATGTGGCTTGGCCCTCCAGCCCGGTTGCTGGCCTTTTGCCCCGCCTGGGATCTGAAAGGGTCTCTGTACAAACTCTCGGAGGCCCTCTGCCCGGATGGTGCCACTTCTCCAGGGGCTGGTAGAGGAACCTGGGCCCGCCTGCAACTCCAGATCACAGCTCAGCTCATTTCACTCAAATCAGTGGCCTGGATCTGCACCGTCCCAAACTTTGCAGCCATTTCCCCCCCCTTTTCCTTCTCCGCCACTTCTCTGGGGGCGCAGCCTTCCCTCAGGGCCAGGGTTCCAGGACTTCTCCTCTCCCCTGGATTGTCTCTTTTTCCCTCCCAGAGCCCAGAGACTACGCCACAGCCCCCTTCAACCCTCCCTGCTGCTTGGCCCTATACCAACCCCACCTGTTCCTGTCCCGTGGGGCTCCCTCCTCGAGCAGGGATAGCTCATCAAGCCTTATCCTCAGTCAGGCGAACTGGCCCCTCCTGTGCCTCAGAAACACTTTCCAAGCCTGCTCCTGTTGCTCAGTGCCTCAGTTTCCCCATCTGGACAATGGTGGTACTAGCCCTGCCCTACCTCACAGCTTGTGAGGATACAGACATTAAAGACGGAGGCAGCAGATGGCCCAGCCACGGGAAGCAGGTAGACGACAGTGCCCCCCAGTTGATCAGTTCCACCCCAGATCACCGCTCGGCACATGGGTCTGGCTATAGCAGGAGCAAGAAGACGCTACTTTCGCGCAGCGGCATCGAGAAGAAGCAAGTGGAATTAACGGCGACAAACAAAGGCTGTCGGATAAAATAAAACCATTATGAGCGTAACCAGCCAGACATTCCCCAGGCTAGAAAACCAGTTCAACCAAAGTGTCTTCCCCCCATCGACCTGGGACTGGCTACGCCCCTCCGGTCAGCTTGTCTCCTGAATGAAGGATTAGGAGTACCCCTGTGCCCCGATAGACTGGACCGATTCTTTGATTTCAGTCATCACCCATCCCCTGCCTGCCATGCGCTCCTACTGTAGGATTAGCTGGCGGCTTTGTGAGCAGGTGGGGTGGCCGCGCTTCGTAAGACACGATGCACAGCCAGCGTGAGAGACGCGTCTCCATCCCTGCTCCCCCGTGGGTCAGAACACGCCGATCGCCTGTCTGAACATCCCGACCGTCACTCCCAAGGGCTGGCGATTACGCCGCGCGTCCCTGTGGGCGCGGGGACAAAGGATGTCAGCGCTAGGCCACATTCCTGGGGGGCTGGGAGTTGGGCCGAGGCTTTGAATACAAATTGTCCTCCGCGGGACCCCGGACTTGGGCTGAAAGGGCCACACAAGCAACAATCACGTGCGAATCACAACACTTTTCTAGCCTTGGAGTTGGGAAGGGGGAGGGAAGCCAATTACAGCAACTTTTTAGCCTTGAAGTTAGGGACAGAGGGAGTGAATCCCGGAGTAGTAGCTGAAGCAGAGAACAGGAGTTGGCTGTGCACTACCCTTGTTCTAACCTCACCACCTGGACAAGAATGTGATAAAGGGGCGTTGTCTCTTCTTTCCATTCAGCATGCTTGTTAGGAAGGGCTCCGAATTTCTCCCCCTAGTTCTTCCCTTATTGCTAGTTTGTTAAGAAGCTTCATGGTCATTTTTGCTGTTAAGATAAAAGTATATGCTATGCAAGTTTCGTGGGAACTGACATATAGGGGCGGATTTACTTCTACACCTATCCTAGCCATTAATATTCATTTTATAATCGTTTCTATTCCCAAATAGGGATTTTAGGGGGTGTTGTAGAAGTGTGTGTATTTACATATTATTTTAGAGAGAAAGTTGTAAAGCCGTGAGCTCGGGGCTCACTCTGCTGGTCACGAGGCAAAGGGGAACGAGTGGACTACAAGCTGTAACCGAATAAACGCGCCTTATCGCTCCACCCGGCTCAATCTTTCTCTCTCTTCAACCGACCCTGCAGCAGTCCCCGCTTTTGCACAACCATTCACAAATGAGGATGGAAACGGGCGGGACTTTCAGCAGAGATCACTCATGACCGTCTTTGGCGCCCCGGTGGGTAGATAACCAGATCCAGTGGGCACCAGGCGATCGCCAGTCCCGGCGAGCCAAGTGCACTGCTGGAGATTGGGAAGCACAACAAAAAACGAGTTATCCTGGCTCCCGTTCACTCCGCTTCCCTCGTTGGGGAGGGCTCTGAATTTAAGTTATGATAGAGCGGCTGAGTGAGTCTTGTCCACCTGCTCAAGGTCTAACTGATCGCCAGATTTGGGGTTGGGAGGGAATTTTTTTCCCCGGATCAGATTGGCAGAGACTGTGGGAGGTTTTCACCTTCCTCTGCAGCGTGGGGCACGGGTCTTTAAACTAGAATAAACTATGGATTCTCTGTAACTTGAAGTCTTTAATCTGTTTGCGTATTAAAAAAACCCCCAAAATCTGTGGCCGGCCCTAGCGATTACAATTATAGTGTTATGTCTCGTGTGGGTTCTCCGATGTGAGACAAGGTGTGAGCTAAAAACAGAAGTCTTTTCCACACTTGGGGCATCTGTAAGGTCTCTCTCCAGGGTGGATTCTCTGGTGTTTACTGAGATCTGGTTTAGGGATGTCAGTTAATCAGCCAGAGATTTTGGGTCTGTTACAGGAGCGGGTGGGTGAGGTTCCATGGCCTGTGATGTGCAGGAGGTCAGACTCGATCATCAGGATGGTCCCTCCTAGCCCTAAAATCTCAGAGTCTAGGAACTTCAGCTTCCAGCCACTTGACGCTCTTTTCAATGCTGAGCGTTTTTAGAGTTTCTTGAAAAAGCCTGTTTAAAAAGCACATTCCAAACAGGGAAATGTCGCTTCGAATACAAACAGCCCACAGCGGGCATTTCGATTGTGGTCGGATTTTCTTTTAGGGGTTTTCCGACTGAAAGAATTCAGTGAAGTTGACACAAATCTGCTAAATGTTTCCATGGGGCTGAAGCTGCATTTTTGGTGGGATGGAAATAAAAATGCCGATTGAACAATGTCACCTAACTAATCCTGGCCTCTAGGTACCACTGCAGCATCATGGTAATTAAGCACATTCCTTGAAAATTACTTACTCTGGCAGCAATAAAAGAGCATGGTTTTATGGCCTGTTGCAGGCAAAACATTTGCTCCATTCCACCGGTTGCTTTGAAGTCGGAACTGGAGCAGATCTTTGCGTCTTAATTAAAGCCATTCTAATGATCCATGCCACTTACGAAGCATTTCGCAACTTCAAAACCTGTTGGAACCTCCACAAATCCAGGGACATCTGCCTTGAGAGGATTTCAACCGACGGGCGGCGTGGCATTCTGGGAGATTCGGGCACTTCTCCCATAAGCTGCAACATCTGATTTCGCCTCCCCTGCTTTATAGCTTCTAAAAGCTAAAGGCCGATTCTAACACAGGGCAGGGGTGACCATTTCCCATAGCGCTAGGCAGTTTCGGGGCATCCGGGGAGAACACGAGCCAGAAAACAGCTCGAGAGAGTGCCCTGAACTAAGGGGCTAAGAGGATGGGGCAGGCCAGTTTCAGAATAAATAACGAATGTTTGTCTTCGCAGGGAGGTTGGCCTGGGGGTTAAGATACTGGACTGGGCCCAGCAAGCTCTGCTTTCAATTCTTTCCTCTTCCACAGCGTCCCTGCCATCTCTCCGTGCCTCAATGACTCATCTGCAAAATGGGGACACTGATACTCGCGTCCACACAGGGGCCGTGTGGGTGCTGGGGGGGCGTGTATGAACCCTCAGTGTCGCGCTCTGTGGATGGTGCACTTCAGTCTGAGCGACAGGCCCACTAGGGAGGTCCATTCTGCCCTGCAGCTTCACCCAGGCTGGAGAACCTCCCGCAGGGATCCCTGCCTCCGGCCCACATCTTGAGGGGGGTCGACCTAGCGCACCCTTAATTCTGCTTCCTTGGGTGCGTGCCCTTAACTCCACCCCATTGTAGAGTTCAAGCCCATATCTGGTGGGCGAGCTAGAGTGGAGCTTTGAGCGAGAGAGGGAGAGAGACGCCCGATTCGAATGGACAGACTCTGAGGGACGGGACTCCGCCCTGTCCCTGGGGCAGTCATTGCAAGGGTCAATTCCCCTCCCTGGGGAAAATCAGCCCCTCATTTCCAGCCCAGATTTGTGTGGCTCTGATTCCCGGCCATCAGCTCTTGCTCTGCCTTTCGTCTGCTGGGCGAAAGAGCCCTCTGCTCCCCGCACGCTCCTCCTCTGGGACGCTGCTGACAGATGGGGAACGATTCGGCTTTTCGCCTTCTCTTCTCTGGGAGAAGCTCACTAGATCGAGCTCCTTCAGTCTCTGGTTTGCAGGCAAGTTTTCCAGCCCTCGGCTCATCCCTGCGCTTGGCTGAACCCTCCCCAATTTCCTGATGTCATGTTTGACATGCCGCTCCCCAGAGCTGGGCGCAGTCTCCAGTCATAGTCTCCTTGGTGGTGTCTCTGGCTGGGGGGGGGGGAAGAGGGGCATGACGGGACTCTCCCAGCTCTTACTTTCTATCCCCTGGCTTCTCCAGTCCAAGGCAGTGCTCACCCTTTTAGCCACAGCATTGCCCTGGGAGCGCATGGACTGTTGGTTGCCACCAGGACTCCTGGGTCCTTCCCAGAGTCGCTGCTTTTCCAAGGCACGGTCCCCCAACCTGCGTGGCCGACATTGCCGATAGCTTGGTGGTTCTATACCCTGGAACGGATATTTCACCCGAGGGGTCTGTCTATCTTAGGTGCTTATTTGGTCCCTTTCATCCCCGTATCTGAGCACCTTGCAATCTTTAATATATTTAGCCCCGCAACACCCCTGTGCAGTGGGGCAGTGAGCCCTTCTCCAGCTTACAGATGGGAAACTGAGGCACAGAGCAATTAGCCTACAGTCACACGTGGAGGGGCTGTGTCAGGGTAGGGAACCGATCCCTGCTGGCTGGAGCCCCTTCTGGCCTGGGAAGCAACGAATATTGTATTGGAAGCAATAAAAAAAATTTGGGGAAACATTTCCTTGCGCAGGAAAGTCCGTCAGTTCGACTTTTTGTTCGGATTCGAGTCGAGTTTCGAAGCAACAGAATTTCCATTTCTCCGGCCAGCTCCACCCAAGACCTAGATGCACTCAGGGGACCGAGGGGCCACCAGCCCCTCACCGTGGCAGTGCCGTATCCACTGCTGTTCCAGAAAGCTAGGGCTATGAGGACGGAAGAAGACGCAGAGGAAGATGCAGAGGCATGGGTGTGTCTCTCATGATTTATTGCGGTTCCCGGGGGACTCACCCACCCCCTATGGTTGTCTGGATCCAGCTGATGTATTTACTGATCTTGGTGTAGACGCCCGGTTTCTGCGGTTGGGCGCACTCCTCCAACCCCCACGACACAATACCTTGGAGGCTGCCATCGCACACGAGGGGTCCCCCGGAGTCACCCTGTGGAGATAACACCGCGTGTCACCAGCCATGGATCTCTCCCTGACATGCCCATGTGGGAGGGTGCGGGGCTGGGGTGTCAATGGCTCAGTGGGGAGGAAGGAGGCAAGCGTGCGTTGCTGGGAGGGGGATGCAAATATGCAAATCAGCAGCTGGGATAATTTGCATAAAGTGTCACATGGAACAGAGTGGGGCAGAACCCAGGCTGGCCCCGCCCCTGGTGTCCATTGTGGTGAAACCCCGCCTCTAATATCCCTGACTGGTCCAGCCCTCTGCTCACTTCTACATTCTGCCTCCCTCCTTGTAGCTTGGCCCCTTGAAGGCCCCGTGGTGGCCGGTTCGATCCCTGATGCCCCAAGTGTGGAGAATTTGTGGGAGTACCCACCCAAATGGTGGGGGCTGAGAACGAGGTGGTCTAGACCCCACTATACCCATTCTCTGTCAGCTGCAGCTCCTGACCTCTTTCTGCCACTAGAGGCCCACATCAGAGCTCACTGGGATTGATTCTACAGAACATTTTCCGTTGAAAAATGGTGGCTCGTCAGCATCGAAATTTTTCATGGAAAGGGGCTGGTTCTGGCAAATTTTTTGGAAAAAAATTGGGGGTAAAAAGTTTCAGAAATGATCGAAATGGCCCATGTCAACGATTTCCAGTTCCCTGGTTCAAAATGACTTTTTGTTTTGAAGTTTAAGCTAATTGGAGTAATTTTTAAAAACAAAATGGCTGACATGGAACTGCCGCGCACAGAAATGATTGCAAAACTGTTCAAGGAAATGAAAAATCAAATTGTTTTCCTTTTGGGCCATGAACATTTTTGAGCTTCTGACTTTTCATCCTGATTCAGGAGGGGAACATTCTTCCAACACTCAAAATTTTTCATGGGAGAGAAAAGGCATTTTCCAGGCACGTCTACCCAACGTGTCCTCAGATACTCCAGACCTGGCACGAATCAATGCCGCCCTCTGCCACGCCAGCGCACAACATGTTGTCAGTGATGGATCTGGGGTAAGCCTTTTGACATTCTGCCGCAGAGACGATTCGGAGAGTCGCGCACTGCAGCAAAGCCGGGAACGATGCTAGCATGTGGGAAGACAAGAACAATCACCAATTAATGGCTCTGAATTCTCATTTGCACTGTTCTGGCAACGCCAAGGGAAAATCAGAGCAGGTGGAGAATTTTTTGCACCAAAACATGCTGGTTTGCTGAAACGGGGGCGTTTTAGGCAGCTGTCCCAGCTTGCACCTTTTTTGGATAGCAGACTTTCGAAATTGGCAAGACCTTTTCCAATATTTTCAATCTGGGAAACTCTGGGGAGGGGATTTGGGTGGACACGACTTTTCAGTTTGAAATTTTAGGAACTGTAGAATTTGACATTGAAAGGAAACCTTCTGAAGTGATTGAAACAAAAGATTTCGATGGACCTGAACCGAAAGGATGTTTCTTTTTTTAATTATTTTTCGTTTTGTGAAATATTCAAGATTTCGACTTTTCCTCCTGATTCAGGATGGGAAATTTTTTCGATGTCCAGCTAATATTTTCATGGGAGGGGCATTTCTGATTCCCTTTCTGCCCCACCCCCCGACCTCTCCTCCTCCCAGACGAAGGAGACGTGTGACTCACTCAATGTCCCCCTCTAGTGGCTGAGCCAGGGCTAACGCATCTGGGCCTTTTAGCACAAGCTGTAGTGGCTCATGTTTACGATCCCAGAGGTCCCAGGTTCATCACTGCTGCTGCGTTACATAGGTCAACGTACGTGTGGGGGAGGTGGTGGTGCCCCAACCTGACACCTGGCAGATGGCCTGCGGCGGGACGGTTCTGCTGGCCAGCGGAATGGGGTGCACGTTGATACTGGTCTGCACTGGGGTGCTGAGTTTGATGAGCATGATGTCATTGTCCTTGGTGGTGGGGTTGTAGCCGGGGTGAGGAATCAGCTTCGAAGTCATCCTGAGTTGCTCGGAGTCGTCCACCTGCCTCAGGTTGTACTCGCCCAGGCGCACGTTGATGTCGCTGAAAGCAAACGCAGAGAGCGGCTCGGCTGGGGGACCTGGCCTAAAGGCAGCTAAAAGAGGTCAGGCTGCGTGGATCCTGAGGGAGATCGGGGGGTCTTGTTGTGCCAGGCGCTGCCCAGACCCCGACCGAGATCAGGGCCCCACCCATTGTGCCAGGCGCTGCACAGACCCTGACACACACACAGAGAACAAGTCTCAGCCCTGGCAACGGGTCATCCCCCCCCCACCCCCACCCCCAGACACACCTACTAAGCCGTCTGCAGTGGGCAGCTGTCAGCACCCAGTCCTTGTTGATCAGCACCCCCCCGCAGTACAGCTGGTTCGAGTAGAAGATAGCGGCCTGCCAGGGCTGGCCTTTCTCGCAGGGGAAGCCCCCAACGATCCGCGTGTCCGTCTGCGCCGTCACTGCCAGGGGAGAGCGACACACGTCACTGAGCCGGGGAGGGGGAGCAGAGAGCGCGCGCGCGTCCGAGCGGGAGAGCCAGCTGCCAAGGAAAACCCGGGGCCAAGTTCTAGTCTCACACTGGTTTTATAATGAACCCACTCCATTGGCTCCAGTGGAGTGACTCCTGATTTACTTCGGGGGGCGGAGGGGGAAGAAGGAATCGGCCCACACAATAAATGCAAGCAAAAGAGGGCTGAAGAGTACTGCACAATCACACACACACACAGGTTCCCTCGTACCTGACGCCACTAGTAGGAACAGCAGGATGTCCAGCAGCCCCATCGCTGTCCTGTGAAGGGGCGCTGCTGGAGCCGGTCTCTCCATCGACTCACTACATGGGAGATCAAATGGCTATCGTTCCTGGGGAGCAGGGATTCCTCCCTGCCCCCCACAACTGCTTTGCGCCCTCCCCCTGCAGCACTGCACCATCCACTCCCGCCCTGAGCCTCGCCAGCTCCCGGTGCCACCCATGTGCTGCCGTCCGAGCGGCGTCCAGGAGAAGACAGTCGCGATCTGGCGCCAGGCTCCTTCACGTCCCCGTCCCGCCCATCCGCCAGCCCACCCCACGTCCGGCTGCAGCAGGTTGGGAATTTTCTTCTTGGCAGGAAAGCTGAAAAATTTGCTGCAGCGACATGTCAGCGTTTGGAAATTTCCCCCGGAGCCGGAATTCTTTGGCGGTGGAAATCACGTAGGAAACACTGAAATGTCTCCCCCGTCCCTTGCCCCAGCCTCTTTCTTCCCATCCATACTCTGGGTTCTCACAGATACACCCTGACCCCCCTGCTCTCTTCTGCTTGCTCCCCCAAAACAGTCCAGCCCCTCCCTTTTGCCCTGGAGAGGCCCATTCTCCAAACCAATTCTCCTGCCCCCCCAAATCAATTAGTGCGGCCCCACAATTCTCCTAAATAAACAGCAGGTTGGACACGCGGCCCCTAGTGTCAATCACAGTGCAGGTGCTCCACCCCCAGGGGCAATCGCAGTGTGGATGCCCCGCCCCCAGGGGCAACCGCAGTGCAGATGCCCCGCCCCCAGTGCCAATCGCAGTGTGCGTGCCCCGCCACCCATCGCTTTCAAGCAAATGTCTGTGGCGCCCACTAATGTGCATGGGATGACCACACCTTCGCGGCTGGCATCCCCCTGGATCTGAAGATGCTCTCAGGTCACAATCAGAGCCAACCCCCTCACCCCCCCGTGAGCTTCTTATCACCAATCGCTCTCTGGGGGCCGTACACTGGACACCCCACGCTCGTGCGCTTGGTCCATTCTCCCTTGTACGCAAGAACACATCCCCCAGCCCCGCAACCAGCCCCTCTTTCCATGACCCAAGCAGCTACGAGGTCTAGACAGGGCCCGAATGCCATGGCGCTAGGTGCTGTACAAACACAGAACCAAACAATAGTCCCTTTCCCAACATGCTTATGCTCTTTGCCTCCTTGTGATCAGTGTTTCTGAAATAATTGCCCCCTCTTCCTATAGGCTGGGGTGAGCACTCTTTAACGATGTATAGCGATCAGAAGAACAGGGAAAAGCCTCCCTTTTGCCTGGGTTATATTTTTAGACGCCAGGCTGCCCTCAAGACTCCGATCTTTTAGCAGTGCCATTGTGAGGCTAGGATTGAACGTGAGACATCTGAAGCTTAGTGTATGAGCTGCTTCAGCTAAAAGCCCCCCTGACCATTAGCTCAGGCTGTAGCAGATTCATCGATCTCTTGCTGGCCCAGGCACTGCTCGAGGGGGAGAGAGTACCACACCCCGAGGAGGCGCAGGCTACAGATAGGTAGATAGATCATATGGGGATAGACAGATGGAGGGGAGTGTATGGGGACAGTTAGATAGTGTGATAAAGTCAGGCCGGACGGCTTTAAAAGGGTGTGCCGGGGCCAGTATGAGGGCTGGAAAGGGTTAAAAGCCCTCTGCCCTGGAGGCAGAGGGGAGAGCACAGCAAGGCAATTAACGACAGCTGGGCCCAATGAAGGGCGGGGCCAAGGGTATTTAAACCCTGCCTTCTCTAGAGGAAGGGGAGGGAATTCTTGCAGTGGGGCTGCTAGAAGGTCTGGGGCAGCCACAGGAGAACAGTCTCCTGCAGGCCAGGAGATATAGCTCCACTATAGCCAGGGGAGGCGAGGTAGCTGGGGGTGTCCTGGCCATAGAAGGTGGAGATAAAGCACGAGACCCACCAGGGGAAAGTTGGCAGTCTGCCAGAGTAGATAAAATTACTCTAGGGAAGTCCAAACCTGACTGAAGAATTTTGATAGGATCTCACAAAACTGGGTGATGGCAGCAAAACGGCAAATGAAAATCCAAAGTTGATAAGTGAAAAGTAACGCGCGATGGGAAACGTAGGCCCAGCTAGCCACACAAAGTGATGGCATCTAAAATAGCTGTTACTGCTCAAGAAAGAGATCTTGGAGTCAGCGTGGAGAATTCCTGGAAAACATCCGCTCAGCCTGCCCGTGGCAGTCAAAAAAGCTACCAGAATGCTAGGACCCATTAGGAAAGGCAGAGATAATAAGACAGGAAATAGCATAATGCCAGTATATAAATCCATGGCACGTCCACACCTGGAATACTGTGTGCAGATCTGGGAGCCCCATTAGAAAAAAGATATACGAGAACTGGAAAAAGCGCAGAGAAGGCCAAAACAAATGATGAGGGTGTGGAACAGCTTCCATAGGGGAAGAGATTAAAAAGACGGGCTGTTAAAAAAGAGATGAAGTGGTGAGGGATATGACAGAGGTCTATAAAATCATGACTGGTGTACAGAAAGTGAATAGGGAAGTGTTATTTACCCCTTCACATAACACACAAGCTGGGGGTCACCCAATGAAATTAATAGGCAGCAGGTTGAAAACAAAGTAGGTCCATCCGTGGCTATAGGCCAAGATGGTCAGGGACACAACCCCACGCTCTGGGCGTCCTTAAGCCTCAGATTGCCAGACTCTGGGAGTGGACGACAGGGGATGGATCATTTGATGGTTGCCTGTTCTGTTCATTCCCTCTGAAGCACCTGGCACTGGCCACTGCTGGAAGACAGGACACTGGGCTAGATGGCCGTTCTTCGGTGGACAGACAGATAGATACTGTCACTTGTAAAGCCAATAGGTGCCCATGAGTGTCTGCTCTTGGGACACCATCTTATCCCTCAGGGGCCTCGGATGGGTTGGGACATGGCAGTGAGATCTGGGTCACTCTGTGATCGATGGGATTCCTGGTGGCAGGGTTCTGCTTTGTCTGGAGGGGCCCAGCTCCAGCCCTCCGCCCCCCCCAAGCCAATGGCTCCCCTCCCTTGAGTCCTTCCCTCTGAACAAAGCCCGGCCCCCATTACCGTCCTTTGTCTCAGGCTGCTAGGGCTGAGCGCTCACCGGCCCCTCGTCTGTTGCCTCCAGAGCAGCGTCGGCTCCCCAGGTGGGACGGCTGCTGTAAAGAATCCCGTCGGGTGGATCTGGCTGTGTGTCAGTGATGGTGGAACCGGCCCGGCTACAAGCAGATGCAAACTCACCCCAAACCTTGCACTGACGCCTGGCACAGCCAATCCTCATCTACTTCCCTGCCTCCCCCCGTGTGGCTCTCCTTCTTCTTCCCCAGCCGTCCTGCTTTTAACCACACTGTGCCCCATCGCCGCCTTCCCCTGGGGCAGCTGGGTGGCTCTACGGGTGTGGCAATGACTCTGTTGCCTGTGTTAATCTCCTCCTAATGAAAAGGTGTCATTTATTTCCCCCCTCTTTAATTAATCTTATGAGAGCATTGCTTCAGTTTGGCTGGAGACACAAATTGAGCAAGGGCCGCGTGCTGGAGAGAAAAGAGAAAGAAAAGAAAGAAAGAAAGAAAGGCCACGTCTACACTATGAAGACTCACGCTGCTGTATTGTAGGCCACTGGTTCCCCACCCTTCCAGATTTTCAGGAGTCTGATTTGTCACGCGTCCCGCAAATTTCACCTCACTTAAAAACTACCTGTTTAGAAAATCAGACATAAAAATACAGAAGTGTCTCAGCCTGCCGTTACTGAACGACGTCTTACTGCCTCATTTTGTCTGGATGAAATATTAGCTCATCCTGACTTCGCTGGGGCTTTTTATGTTACCTGTCGTAAAGCTAGGCAAATCTCTATGTAAGTTGATGTACCCCCTCCGGAAGACCTCTGTGGCGTTCCTCTGGTTGATAGCCTCTGGTATAGCTGTTTCCTACATCAATGGAAGGGTGTTTTCTGTTGAGGCAGGTAATCCACCTCCCCAAGTGGGGTAGTGAGGTTGACGAAGGAATTCTTCCATTGATCTAGCCCCATCTACATCGGGAGTTAAATGGGTTTATCTGCAGTACTTGGGATGGGGGGATTTTCATCTCTGAGCAACGTAGGTAGGTTGATCTAAATTTTAAGTATAGCCCAGGGTGAAGAAAGCAAGCAAGCAAGCAAGAAAGGTCCATCCATCACCAGCTGTTTAGCACAGATCTATTTCAACAGCAGGCATTCCACCCTCATTCCGCTTGCAGCCATCTGCATTCTTCAGCACTCCATCATTATTTGATTAGTGCTAATTCTGGGCCACACGCTGCACTAAAGGGGAGGTCCAGAGGTTCACACGTGCCATTAAGATCGCGTCTTATTTCTTTCGCCTGAACAGAGATGAGTGACCCCGATGTAGCATATACCTAGGCATGAGCGAATTCGATTTTTATTTTTTATAATTTCGGAGCATGACATGGATGTTTATTTTTAAGCCTTTTACATTTAGTTTTTTAGCAATTTGCATTTTCATAGTTGCAGGCAGTGAGGGGGGGAGATCAGACAATAATTATTTGATGACAGTAGACGTTGGGATTTCAAAATGTAAAGCTTTATAAGAACATCAGAAAGTCTATGCTGGGTCACCCCAATGGTCCATCTAACCTGGTATACTGTCTTCCGACAGTGGCCAATGCCAGGTACTTCAGGGGGAATGAAGAGAACAGGTAATCATCAAGTGATCCATCCTGTCACCCATTCTCAGCTTTGGGCTGTTAAAACACCAATTGTCAACATCGCGTGTCAAAAAACAGAAAGGAAATAGCCTTAAACTAAACTCCAGGGATTTCTCAAGCTGCATTTCTCTTATTTTGCCTACTTGTAGATTTCAATTATTATTGATGGCCATGTGTGTTCATAGGTCTCTGTGTGTTTGGTGAAATTGATGTTTAACCACTATTTACTGCTAAATACCGTAGCCATCCAGGCCTCGCCATAGTCTTATCATTAGTGTTGCTGAACACAAAAACACTAGGCAATGCATTAATTGTGGAATAGCTGTTGAGGGTAAAGAACTCAGATAAAAAGAACTCAAATAGCTGTTGAGGGTAAAGAACAAAGACACAATAATGACACAACAAAACAGGAAGAAAACCCCGGATAAGCCTGTTTATTAAAGACACATAAAAAGTCTTGGCCCAGCTATAGGGGCAGAGATTTCTAAATGATAAGACATGAGGAGCACTAGAGTGCTCACAAATTATTTAAAGGGCTTCCTAGACATATGTAACACATAAGCGAGGAAACAAAAAGTTAAGGCATCCAACCTGGCATACATTTCACCCCTCTGCCCAGGGGTGCATCCTTCACCACTGCAATAATTAGCCCGCAACACAGATATCTAGAGCCGGCTGAAAAATTCGGGCAGAGTGGTTTCCGCTGGCAAATGCAAGTTTCCCTGAAATCCAGATGTTTCGGGGGAATGTTTCCCGTCTGATGTAATTTTCAATAGGCGGAAGTCTCGACGCATTGTGTTGATGTTCTGATTTTGCTCTGGTAAGGTGAAAATGTTGCATTTTGGCAATTGCATTTGTTTTGCTTTGACTGTATCATTTCAGTTAACTGAGCCTCAAGACGAGCTCTGTGTAAGCTTGAAAATCTGGCTGTCTCCCCAGCAGAAGTTGGTCCAATAAAAGATATTACCTCACCCTCCTTGTGTGCCCAATATTCTGGGACCAACACAGCTACAATATCGCTGCACATAATTTTCTTTAGTCTTCTCTATGATAATGTATTAATTTTAATATAATATAATATAAAACAAAACATTTTAATATAAATATACAGTATTAATTTTATTGTGTGATATCTTTATGTTGAATTTAATATTATATATGTTATATTTACTATATTACAATGTGTCAAGACGATAGGAATGTAATGCCTTTATCTTATGAAATTGAAATGATTCAACATCATAGAAACAAAAAGGTTTTACTTTTGCACAATGAAAGAATTTGTCATTGTCAAAACGAAATGTTTAGAGGGCTCAAAATAGAAAAATGTCAGAGTCCTTGTTCTGTGGGAAATTTCGCCTTTTTGTTCCAATTTGGAATGAAACCAAAATTCAAAAGTTTGGAATTCCCCATGGAAGAGAAATTTCAGTTTCTGGCCAGCTTCTCAGATAACCTTAATTCTGCCTCAGCTGTCCAGAGCCCCCTTTGTAAAACTCTCTGTGCCATAAACAGCGAGACTTATCGCAGATGTGTGGTGAGCTCCACCCACTAAACACGACATAAACCAAACATTCAGGATATAAACCTGTACTATTTTTTCCTTTTTCTTATTTCACAAAATAATCACTGAACCCCCAGAGACCTCCTTGAAATCTCGCTCATTACAACAGTTTTGATGTTCTACGGTTGGTAGTTTTTAAGATCAGAAAAAAATCATGAATGACTCAGAATGTGAATTTAGAGGAGGCAGGTCAATGTTTAAAGGCTCAGAAATCAGAAACTAATTATATGGTAATCTTGAAACTCCTAAGAATCCTTGACATTTACCCAGCCAATTTGGGGAGATATACGGAGCGTATTACATACAAAACATACAGGTCAGACTCCCACTTTCCTTGCAAAACAGAATACAACCTTATTTATGGTGAGGCCCTGGTGCAGCAATAAATACATAACGTGAACGCACGAGGTGTAATAACAGTAAATAATCATTACTACTAGTGCAGTCAATGGGGCCAGATCCCAGCTAGTGTAAACTGTAGCTCTGTTGGATTCCGTACAACCGGTCGGGATCTGGCCCCTAAAACAGTATAAGAGAGAAGACAGAGTTTGATTGGGAGGCCATCCTAAAGCAGGTCCTGGGGAAAAGAGCCTGGATCAGCTAACAGGATCTTTGCCTTTGTTTGTTTCCTTTAATCACTTGGTGCTCGGATGTATAACTCAGCACTTTAGAGCTAGCTCATTGGAAACTCAGAAAAAGTTCAGATACCGTGACAGACAGACACACGGGTAGAGGGGGTGAATGGAGATGATAGATAGATAGATAGATAGATAGATAGATAGATAGATAGATAGAT
>ML675673.1:327324-339751 GCA_007922155.1 Mesoclemmys tuberculata | reverse complement strand
GGCAGGGGACAGGAAGGTGTGTGTGTGGGGGGAGTGCATGGGGGGAAGCTGCTGAGATTCGCAATGGTATCCTGGGCCATCTGCTGCAGTCATAAAGTGAGTCCCGTGCCGACAAAATGGTCAATAGACCTAGCGTGCTGTGAGCAGAGGCGGCAGGATGAGTCATGCCACAATCTTGCCGTGGTGTTTGTTTAGCAATCAAGTGCAGTTAAAAAGGAATTAATTCCGGGAACAACTGCCCCAGGCAAGGGGCGGATTCTCTGTCACTGGCAGCCTTCCCTGTCACGAGCGGGTGTCTCTCGCTAAAAGCTCTGCTTTAGCTCAACCACAAGATATGGGCTTGAAATTGACTAAGGGGCGGGGTTAAGGGCACACATGCAAAAGGACAGAGTTAAGGGAACACATGCAAAGGGTCAGAGTTAAGGACACATGCAAAGGTGTGGGGTTAAGGTCCTCTAGCTCGGGGATGTTCAACCTTTTTTCATTTGCAGACCCCTAAAAAGTTTCAGATGGAGGCACGGACCCCTTTGGAAATCATAAGTGTAGTCTATAGACCCCGAGAGCTCTGCTGCCCAGAGGTTGAAAACCACTGCTCTAGCTTGACACTCAGATCTGGGCTGGAGGCAGGAATTACTAGGGTAGTTTTGCTGGTCTGGGCTAGGCTGGAGGGTCAACTGGGTGGGGAGAAGGCTCCCTTCTGGCCTTGAAACCTGCAAATGCTGAATCCTAGCACTACCGCAGAGTTTTGATCCCCTAGTGTTTATGCCACAGTTTGACAGCCAGAGGGTGCCAATCAGGCATTTTTTTCCATGCCGTTCTCAAGCGATGGGAGATGCCAGATGTTGGGAGAAGGGGTTAAAGACAGAAAAAGAAAAGAGAGAAGTGGGGGAGTCTACGGTAGCCTTGCAGTCTACAGGGAGCTGTGCAGCACCATGCCTCAGTTTCCCTGTTGAAGCCCACAATGGCCCAGGCTCTCCCCTGGTATCGGGGCTGAACATTCTCCACCATGCGGGAGATGCTTGCTTCCTCACCAAGCCTGGGGGATTATCAGCCGTGCCAAATTAGCCTCTTACCCTTGGGCCTTATTTATTCTCCAAATGGCCACAAACTTCCCAAAGGACAACAGAACTTCCAACTAGGGCTTTCTGCCCAGCCACGATGCCAAGGGTTTCTCACCTGGAGTCTCCCATCCTCAGGAAAAACCTTCCTTCCCCAAAATCCCCTTCCTGCTCCCCCCAGCGAAGCAACTTGCTGGCTTTCATAGTCGTCTGCGCCTTATCTCAGCTGCGTCTGATAATGTATCAGGGCTGACAGGCCCAAGGCCACCCTGTTACAGGGAAGGGTCAGATGACGAAACAGGTGATACCAGACTCTTATGATTTCCATTGCAACCCCTGTGCTGTACAGACAAGGTCTTGCCACAAAAGGTTAACAGTCTAGGCTAGGGAAGGAAGAGAAATAGGAAGTAACACAATCCAGGTGCTTTACTGACCCTGACCAAGATCAGGGACTTGTGTGCCAGGCGCTGTACGGACACCTAGAACAAGTAAACAGTCCCTGCTCCGAATCACTTGCAATCTAAGTAGACAAAAGCGTCTTTATCATTTTACATATGGCAAGTTCACCTAATCATTGCCTCACCTCCTGACAGGTGGGAGGGGAAACTGAGGCACAGAGCTGGGAGGGCGGGGGGGAACCCTTGCTCAATGTCACACAGCTAAGGTAGGAACACAACAGAGGTCTCGTGAGTCCCGCTCACGTGATCCTTTCACCTGCCATTGCTGCCGCTTGCTGAATCTGCAGGCCACCACATCCCTCGATCATCTCAAGTCCTTCCATGACTCAGTTTCCCCATCTGAACAGTGTGGGTAACAAGTCTGCATCACCTCTCAGTTACAAATAAACACCCGAGAGATTGTGAGATCCTCCAATTTGATGCTAATAGGGGCCACGTAAGTACCTAAGGTAGAATTCACGTGGCTATTTCTTCTAGGAACGGTGCCAGTTAAACATAGATGCCCTTTAGCCAGGGTAGTGTTAAAAATATCATGATTTGGATCCCAGAAAATCAGGAGATTTTGCTTAAAAATCATGAGCTTTGTTTTTTTAAAGAAATGTTTTGTTCCTTTGGATTTCTGACCCTTTCTGGGGGGAGGGTGTCTCATTTTCCCAGCTTTTCTCCTCAGACACTGGGATGGGGAACGTTCTTGTTTGTTCTCTTTTCAAAAGTGGGAACTGAAATTCCCCAGTAAGCTCATGCACCCGAGAGCTCGGGATTCAAGAAAAATTACATGACCCAGCTCTTCTCTGCAACCAGGAGGGCTAGAAACTTATTTTATTCTACAATGAAAGCTCAGCTTCTTACCAAATCACCCATCTGTCCCAACCGGGGCTTTTAGCAAGACATCTACAATCACAAGACTTGTGATAAAATCGTGAGAGTTGAGCAGTGCCCACTGGGAAGGGTGTTATGAATCACAGGGTCATTTTTGCACGGTGTAGGGGTTGCTTTTGTCTCTGGCAGAGTTTTGACCCACAGCATTGAGGAGGCATCTGTCTTTAAAAGGCGTAAGGAGACAGTTAAACCTGGTCTTTGATTTGGCTGCTTGATAGAGAGACAAGGAGGGTGAGGGAATATCTTTTATTGGACCAACTTCTGTTAGTGAAAAGACAAGTTTTCGAGCTTACACAGAGCCATTCTTCTCATTGCTTGATACAATACGCGCTGAGTGTTGCTATGAATTGTGCATAAAAAGCAGGGTCTGTGTAGCAGCATTGCCAGCTGTTCAAAAATCAGGCGCTTGGCCCCCCTAAATTCATGAGATTGGCAAAGAAAATCATGAGATTTTTTTGTTTTAAATGTTGGGCATTTTTATTTGCCTTCCAGTTCCTGAACTGTTAGGACCACAATTAATTCACATTTCTATGACTCTGGCAGCATATGCGTCAAAAATATGTTTCCAGGCTTTTATTTGCGGCTGTGAGGGCTAGAAATGTACATTTTAATTTTTTTTCTAATTGAAAGCTAAGCTCCTCATGTGTTCTCATAATTTGAGCTGGCTGAAATTTTTCAGAATAGATGATTTGCTGAAAAACACAGTTGGGGGTCAACAAAAACTGTTTGTGAATTTGAGTCGAATTCAGCAAATCATTTCAGCCGAACAAAAAATAAGTTTTTTTCCCAACCCCCCCCCAAAAGCATTTTGTTTAGACATTTTCCAGATGAAACATTTCAAACTTTTGTTTCAACACAATATTTTGTTTTGCAATTTAGCTAGATTTATTTAAAAACCACACTAACAAGTTAAAAAAAACCCAAACCCTGAAACGGAAACAAACAAATTAATAACCCCCACAAATGATCCAACAAAAATGAAATTTTTTTGGGGGGAGGGGTTAATTTCAGAGAGAAAAAAAACAACAAAATTCCATTTAGGGTAGACCTGAAAAGATTGGTTCTTTTCAAATTTTTTTCATTTTGGCCAGCAAATTGAGTAATCAGTGATTTGCATGGCTGTAATCATGTCACCAGCAACTGGGGCTTTAAGAAATACACTAAGAATCATGAAGGTCATAATTAAATCTTCAGAGTTGGCAATGTTTTGTGTGTGTCCCTAGTTGGTAAGTATGAAGTTCGCCATCTAGTAGCATGGAGGTATAACAGCATCATTATACAACACGTAAAGGTAGTTGGAAAATTGCAATTTTTTTCCCATGAGAAATTTTGATTGAAAAGCTGTTGGTTTTTCATTTGATGTTTCAAACTGATTCAGAGAGAAAATTTGTGTTTTGACTCACCATTTAGAAAATTAAATCTTCTGTCTTGCTTTGACTTAGAATGTTTTGGTTATAAAAGCGCAGAACAAGATTTGAAGTTGAAACTTTTCACGTGTTTTTTCCTTTTGGACGTTTTGCACAGGAAAATCTGATTTTTCCCCTACTTCAGAGCTGGCATTTTGGCCCCTTCACAAAAAAATCTGGGTTGCGACCTAATTTTTCTCTGGCAAAACTTTCTCTGGGAAAAAATTTCCACTGGTAGGACCTGTTGGTACATGAGAAGCTAAGAATGGCCACCTAGGTCAGACCAATGCTCCTTGTAGCCTAATCCTGTCTTCTGACAGGGGCTGGTGCCAGATTCTTCAGAGGGAATGATGAGAGCAGGGTAATTATCAAGTGATCCATCCCCTGTTGTCCACTCCCAGCATCTGGCAGTCCGAGGCTTAAGGACAACCACAGCATGGGGTTGCATCCCAGACCATCTTGGCCAATAGCCATTGATGGTCCTATCCTCTATGAACTTATCTAATTCTTTTTAAAACCCTGTTATGGTTTTGGCCTTCACAACATCCCCTGGCAATGAGTTCCACAGGTTGACTGTACATTGGATGAAAAAGTACTTCTTTCTGTTTATTTTAAACCTGCTGCCTATTAATTTCATTGGGTGATGTCTGGTTCTTGTATTATATGAAGGAGTAAATAACACTTCCCTATTCACTTTCACCACCCCATTCATAATTGTATAGACCTCTATCATATCCCCCCTAAATTGTCTCTTTTCCAAACTGACCAGTCCCAGTCTTATTAATCTCTCCTCAGATGGAAGCTGTTCCATACCCCTAATTTTTTATTGCCTTTCTCTGCACCTTTTCTAATTCTACTATATCTTTTTTTCAGATGGGGCGACCAGAACTGCACACAGTATTCAAGGAGTGGGCGTCCCATGGATTTATATAGTGGCATTACATCTTATTATCTATCCCTTTCCTAATGGTTCCTACCATTCTATTAGCTTTTTGGACTGCACATTGAGCTGATGTTTTCAGAGACCTATCCACAACGACTCCAAGATCTCTTTCTTGAGCGGTAGTGGCTAATTTAGACCCCATCATTTTGTAGATACAGTTGGGATTCTGTTTTCCAGCGTGCATTACTTTGCGTTTATCAGCGGTGAATTTCGTCGGCCATTTTGTTGCCCTGTCGCCCAGTTTTGTGGGATTCCCTTTGCAAATTTTCGCCGTCTGCTTTGGACTTAACTAGCTTGAGTCATTTTGTATGGTCTGCAAACTTTGTGATCTCCCTGTTTACCCCTTTTCCCTGCTCATTTAGATTTGACAAAGCTGTTGCCACGCCCATGCAGTGTTTAAGCCATGCCCACTCACTGGGACGCTCTGTCCCGCTCTGCTTGTGGCTGGGATGCATCTAGATGTTGATAAGCCTTATAACAGAGCTTTTAGCTTATGGCGCAGCGGCCCAAGGTTTTCGATGCAGAGGTCATGGCTTTGTGCCCCACTGTCAACCTCCCACACAGGTGCATCAATGGCAAGGCTTCCTATGTGTGCCTCTCTGCACCCCGGGGAGGGAAAAGGGGCTGTGTCTTAGATGGAGGAAGAGAGCAGATGCAGACAAGGAAGTGAGAGAGGCTGGTAGATCCAGTGCTAGATGCAAAGGAGGCAATGAGTCACAGGTGTGTTTCACACGGTTTATTCCAGGAATCTCAGTTGCCCATGGGGAAGGGGCGGTGGGGTGGGTTACAGCTGCAGATTACTTCTAGCAGGTGATGGAGTTTTGGTTGAAGGAGTTCTCCTGTATAGTGCCCCGGATCCAGCTGGTGAATCTGCAGACTTTGGTATAGACACCGGGCTTGCCTTTCTGCGAGCAAAGCTGTGATCCCCACGAAACGATGCCCTGGAGTTTCCCGTTACAGACCAGAGGACTGCCGGAGTCGCCCTGCACGGGGGGACAAGGAAAGGAGGGAGAGACAGAGAAACCACCTCCATGATAACGTTGGGAACACTGACTTCTCCTCATCGGTAGATCTCAAAGAACTTCACAAAGGAGTTGGGGTCCTGATCCATATCGTACCAGACTCGGAAAAGGGTCTGGACATTTCTGCGGATCATAGCAATAGCTAGAGGGACCATAATTAATGCCAAACAAATGTGTGGCAGAGATATTAACTTCCTGCTTCAGGATTTCAGCCAAGCCCTGTTAGAGATCAGGTTGAGATGCATTTTTCATTCTGATGGAAAATCCCCAAATGGCCACCTAGGCTCCCCGCCCCCCCACTATCTTCAGAACTGCCCCGCTTACCTGGCAGGAATCCACACCTCCTTTCGTCACACCCGCACACAGCATGTTTTCGGTGACGGAGTTGGGGTAAATTTTATTGCAGTCTGTGTTGAGCTGAGTGTAGACTTTCCCACATTGCAGTAAGTCGGGGTACTGCACTGGAATAAAAGTCACCAGAAAGTCACTGATGAGTTAAAGGGTGAGAGAAAATGCTTTCACCCATTTAGACCCAAATCAGTGTCCATGTTTCAGTTGCCACTCAGTACTTTGGTGACAAGGGGAGCTCCAACTGAGAAAGAATTGGGGCTGTGTGATAAATTCTCACTTCTGGGAGTGGAATCTTTCCCTGGAAATTTCAGAGAGGCTTAGGGGAGTTAGGTGCACAAACTGCCAGCCTTCATGGTCAGGGTTGGCTGCAAAAGGGAAGAAGAAGGGTGGGGATTGCAACACTGCTGCCAAATGTTTTTCTCTCTGTTTTGTCATTAAAAATTAGAAAAAATGTGTCCAAAGTTTGAAATGTGGAAATCATGTCAAAATTTCAAAATTTGGAGGTTGCTTTGGGATTTGGAAAACTCACCGACTTTTCAAAATCTGGTAGTCACATTGAAAACCTGAAATTTGGAAATCTTGTCAACATTTTGAAATGTGAAAATCTCATCAGAACTTCAAACCTTTAAAAATTTTGACCAGCCACTTGAAAAGCAGGTGGGAAATGGTCACCGAAATTGTAGGTACAATCGCAGTGACAAATAAACAGGGAGGACCTCAGACTATGGGCAAATGTTGGCTTTGAAAAAAAGGGACAAACATGGAAACATCTGATTTGTTACTGTCAGTTCCCCGGAAAGTATCTATATATGCATCCACCCTTATACACACCCATCCCTTCATCCTCACACACATCATCCGTCTTCATACACCTCCATCCATTCATCTGTTCTCTTACACAGCCATCTATCCTCATTCACATCTGCCCATCCATCCTCATACACACCCATTCATCTCTCTTCAGACACATCCATCCAACATCACGCACATCTATCCGTCCGTCCGTCCAAGTCAGGAACACCCCCATTTACTTAGTTCACAGCTGCCGTAGTAGGTTGGAGAAGCTCCAGAGAGATCTGAAAGGCCATTGCCAGGGTGTTCAAAGAACTCTCACTGCAGTGCCCGCCCTGATTCCTGCAGGACCCTCCAGTCCCTCCACCTCCTTCCATCCCCAGTCCCCACCTCAGATCGCTCCTGTACCTTTAGGGGTCTTGGTGGTGCCCCATCCGGACACCACACATTCAGTGTTGGGCTCCGGACATTTGTCAGGCAGGTCGATGGCTTGGACGTACTTGTTGAGGATGACGGCGTTCTGTAGCTTCATCAGCATGAGGTCGCTGTCGTGAGTGGTGAAGTTGTAGCTGGGGTGAGGGAAGGATTGAGTGGATATGATGCACTGCTCCGTCCCCTCCTTGGTCTTCAGGCTGTATTCCCCCAGGCAAATGGAGATGGGCCTGCAGCAAGGACATGACACAGGGAGCAAGGTAAAAAGAACTGCAGCCCTGCCTCGGGTCTCACTCCTCCCCGTCTGTCCTCCTTTTACCACTGGGGACTCTCTCCTGGCAAGCAGAGACTCTGAAAAAGATTGGGGGGGTCACTGAGCTCCCAGTGTGACGCTGCGGCGCAAAGAGCGAATGTGATCCGCGGATGCATAAACGGGTACACTGAGTAGGAGCAGAGAGGTTATTTTCCCTCCGTGGTTGGCCCTGGTGCGACCGCTGCTGGGGTCTGTGTCCAGGTCTGGGGCCCACAATTCAAGAAGGACACTGGTAACTTGGAGAAGGTACAGAGAAGAGCCAGGAGAATGATTAAAGGATTGGAAAACCTGCCTTATAGCGGTAGACTCAAGGAGCTCACTGTAATTAGCTTAACACAGGGAAGGTAAAGGGGTGATTTGATCCCAGTCTATAAATACCTACATGGGGAACAAATATTTAATAATGGGGTTTTCAGTCTAGCACAGTCTCCCCCATTTTCATAGAAATGTCCGCTTGAAACTTTTTGGATGAAAACTTGAAATCTTTGGTTTGCTTTTGAAAACTGTTTTAAGTTAAAATGGTTCATTGAATATAAATGTTGCTAAACAAGATGAATTTTTTAATACTGTTTTTGCTCTTCCCCACAGTTTTCCAGGAACTTTTCTGGTAAAAGTTTTCACTTTTTGAAAAATCCATTTTTGTCTCTTACCATTTTCAGGGGAAAAAAATATTTTAAAAAACCATTTTTGGGGGTAAAAATTGTGATTTAAAAAAAATACCATTTTTGGGGGGGTAAAAATCAGTTTTCCCAAAAGACGTTTTTGGTAAAAAGTTTGCGACCCGTTTTTGGTGAAAAACATTTGCAAAAAACATTTACAGGGTTTTTTTTGGTTTTGTTTAGTTTTCAAATACCACATTTGGTTAAAAAATTATTTTTTGAAAACTGGTTTTGGTTAAAAACCTGACTTTGAAAACCATTTTCTGTTTAAAAAAAAGTCATTTTTAGTACAAATGTATGATTGTCATTGAAAACCTGAGAAGTTTAATTGAAAATGAGACTGGTTAAAAAATTCTGTCTGATGGAAAGCTGTTTTTCTGCCTTTCAACTGAAAAATGTTTATGTCTACAACCTTCAAACCACAAGAGCTAGCAACTCCATAACTTTCCACAATAGGAGACTAGTGAATCATGCATACTGACTAACACACTTCTAAGATGCTAATATTCAGAACAAGTTGTGTGCAAAACACATAAAAAAGAATAACACGAGCACCAACTTTTTAGAAAAGAAGAAACATGGCCCAGGGGTTGTGGTGATAACCTGGTATTTAAGGAAGCCAGGTTCAATTCCTTGACCTCACAGGTCTTGTATGACCTTGGGCAAATCGCTTAAAGTCTGTGCCTCAGTTTTCCCAGCTCAGAGTTTTTTTTGGCTGTTCATCCAACTCTATAAACGATAATTACACTTAATGGAATAGGGAATATAATAATTATTGTTATATAATTATAACATAGAGAGCATGTTCCAAACATTGCACACACATCAACACAGCTCCCTGTGAGAAAGTGAAGCCCAGGACGTTAACCCCCAGATGTGGAAACTGAGGCAGAGACAGATTACAGCCTGATGTCATTTGTACATCGAGGACTATGAGCTGTGAATTTTACCCTAGGAGATTCTTCCAGGCTCCCATCAAGGGCTGCTCATCGTAGAAGAGCCAGTGTAGTCTACTGCTGTCATGCATTTGTTCCACAGGTCTTGGCTGGGTTTGGGCTATCATTAGGATGGGTTGAAAATGCATAGGTGTTTTGAGGGAATATCGGTGTCTAGTTCAATTGGATTTTTCACAAAAATTTCCCACAGAAAAGACCCATTTTTGTTGAAAAATAGAATGTCCAAACCTTCCCCCACCAATTTGGCCATATATATATGTGTATATATGTGTGTACATATATATATATATATATATATAGTTTTATTCTTAAATGGCATCGGGCTGACTCATGAGAGTTATAGCATGGGAACCTTGTGTTCCCCCCATTCTCCTCTATGTGACGGGGTCTCCAAGTAGACTGCATCTCCCATGATGCTCTGCAGCTGTAAGATATTGAACCCTAAGAGCATGTTGCATCTTGGGAGATGCAGTCCGATCAGGCAACCCGGCCTAGAGACGAGAATGAGAGCACAAGGCAGGCCAGCGACACCTCCGGTGATACACAGGGGCCATGCAACGTTAACTCTTGTGAGCTGACCCTAATGCTAGAGGAGAGGCCGTAGTGCATCATGGGAGATGTAGTCTGACAAGGAAACCCGGCCTCTAGAGGAGAACACAAGTGGAGGGGTGTGAGATACCCAGACTACATCTCCCATAGGGCACTGTGGTGACTTTCCATACTGAAATATTTCCGATCTAGATTTTTTGCCAAACACCCCTCAAACTTTCCTGCGGAAAACCTGCACACCAAGGATTTTTACCCCACCAGGCAAAAAAAAAAAAAAAAAATCATTTTCCCACCAGGCTTAGCTGTACACATGTTTTCGGAGGGACGAGAAGGGCAGCCTATCCTGGCTCCCTTAACCAGGTGTCCCAATCCTCTGCCTTTCTGCGTAGGAGGCTTTTAAGCACAGACGCCTGCTGTTGGTTGTGGCTGGGTGGTGAACGCAACCAAAGGCAGGCGGCAAAGCTGCAGGGTGAGTTTTATCTTCCCAAGCAATCTGGTGACTAACAAAGCTGCCCTGATTTAAACAATTACTGACCTGATTTGAGTGAGGATTAAACCAATTTAAGTGTGTCCACACTGTGGGAGCAGGGGTGTCCTGCCAGTTCATCTAGCTGGACCTAAGATCAGTTTAGTTAAAACCGGGGCAGCTTTTCCAGAAGAGGCAAGGCCTTAAAATTTAACCTCCCCAGCAAATCCGGGTGGGCCCTGCTTTAGTGCACCTTCTTTATAGTCAAATTAATTAGAGACGGTTTAGAACTGCTGCAGGACAGCTTGCAAAAGGGCAACACAGTGGAACTCTTCAAATGCAACAAGCCTAGGCTTGGAAGGATTTGTTTTTTACCCGTCCCTGTCAGTCAATGTCAATTTCACCGCGCACACACAAACAGCAGAAAAAATACTTCCATGGGTGACAATCCACATATATCGAAAGGCAAAGTAAGGAAAACGCGGCTTGACCCCTTTCGATTTCAGGGCATTTGCTTTGTACAGTTTGACGTGTGATGCTGGCAATTTGTGTTTCAGCGGTCACAAAACATTAACTTTTTGACTCCCCACATCTATTGCCATTAAATAATTGTCCGATCATTCCCCATGGCTGCTCCCCCGCAACGATTAAAAATTTAAATAGATGAGGAGGGGGAAGAAATGCTTGAAATCTATCGTTTTGTTCAGCGTGAGTGTGGGCGGGCTGGACAATGGATCTGATAGGGGTTGAAGGCTGGGGGATACCTGGCTGGGTTGAATCCTGCGTCTGAAAGAGGGAGACGAGACAGGTGAGGCTGAACTAACAAACAAACAACAACCCCTCCCCCGGATATGTTTATTTTGACGTTATTTTATCGTTTTACTCACCTGATTCTAACCTTATGCCACAAGCTGGAGGACGGGGGTGGGAAGTATTGAGCGCTCCAGCAGGTCTGAGGTTGCGCCACTGACGCATTAAATCTCTGAACTGGTAAAGCAGAGCAAAAACCAGCCAGGACGGTTCAAAGCTGGTCAGGTGGCAACCCTAGAAGAGGGGGCGGAGGAATGCACCAGGAGAGACGGGCCACGCATCTGATCTAGATTCATAGATTCCAGGGCCAGAAGAGTCCATTGTAATCATCTAAGCTGACCCCCTGGATAGCACAGGCCAGAGAACAGCCCCCAAAATAAGTCTGAGAGCAGATCTTTTAGAAAAACAGCCGGTTTTGAGTCAAAAATTGTCTGTGATGGAGAATCCACCACAACACTCGGGAAATTGTTCTCCTGGTTCATTACCCTCCCTGTCAAAAATAGATACCTTCTTTCCAGTCAGAATTTGTCTGGCTTCAACTTACAGCCGCTGGCTCATGTTAGACCTTTGTCTGGGAAACTGAAGAGTTATTAAATATTTATTTCCCACGTAGGCGCTCAGAGCCTGGGATCAAGTCAGCCCCTAACCTTCTCTTTGTGAAGCTAAACAGCCCGAGCTGCTGGAGTCTCTCACTCCAAGGCAGGTTTTCTAACCCTTTGATCATTCTCGCAGCTCATCTCTGAACTCTCTCCCGTTGATGGGCCCCTGTATCTGATCTGGGGTGGGGGACACTGGGCTAGTCAGACCCACGGCACGGGAGGAGATACTGGGCTAGATGAATCAATGCGTATGACTCTGGGGGGGCAGGCAAGGGTGGTGGGTAAGCGGCTGGATCCTGGGTAGCAAGGAGTGGGTGCGGATCCTAGCCTGGCCTGGCCCATTGTTCCATCTCTAACAATTCCTGTGTTGCGCTTCATATACGCCTCATTCACACCTCTCTGCTGCATTGCCATTAACTGGTGTTCACCTTCCTCTGGTGCTCTTTATAGGTAACCCCCATCCCAGTTGGCATAAACATGCAGGAGTGAAAAAACAGCTGGGTGCACACACAGCCTTTAATTGTTTCCCTAACGTCCCTGGAAGCAGCCATGATTTTAAAGAAAATCTCACGATTTGTAAGCCAATTTTGTGATTTTTTTCAGCCGATAGCATTTTTTCCCCCCACCAGTCCCGTGATTGTTTTCTGCCAACCTCAACATTTCAAAGCAATCTGATGGTTTCTCTGCCAATGTCTCATAGACTCATAGACTCATAGACTCATAGGTCAGAAGGG
>ML675673.1:280588-317324 GCA_007922155.1 Mesoclemmys tuberculata | reverse complement strand
GCCTCTGCCAATCCGCCCCGGAGGAAAATTCCTTCCCGACCCCAAATATGGCGATCAGCTAAACCCCGAGCATGTGGGCAAGACTCACCAGCCAACACCCAAAAAGGAATTCTCTGCAGTAACTCAGTTCCCATCCCATCATGTCTTCTTATTCCAATCTCGTGATGTTTACCCCCAAACGCGTGATTTTAGGATCACCTCCTCATCTTTTCTGCCAGCTTCATGATTTTTAAGCCAATCTCATGATTTTCAAACCAAATTTGTGATGTTTTATGCCAGTCTCAAGATTTTTTTTCCTGCCAGTTTCATGGTTTTTCTGCCAATGTCGTGGTTTTTTTTCTTTTAATCTCTTGATTTTTTGCCCCCCGTCTCGGAATTTTAATCCCATATTATGAGTTTATGATAATCTCATCATTTCTTCTGAAAATCTCATGATTTTTAAATCAATCGTGTCATTTACTGATGCCCATCTTATTTCTGTGTTGCCAGTCTTAGGGCCTTTTGTGCCAATCTTGTGCTTTTTCTCAAGGCTTTGAGGGATCAATATTCCTTGCTTTGATGATGACAATGAGGCAGACAGCTGAAAGCAGGGGGCAATCTTTTTCCTGCCTACACATGCACACATTTGTGTTGTACCAACCCTCCGGATCTCCAGCCCTACTCGGCCAAAGCTGGAGAGATACACCTACACAGGCCGGTTCTGGCTGTGTCTGACGCCTCCAGTCCGCATCATCTTTGTGCAATTCGGGGTAGCGAGTGTGGTTTTGAAATCCTCAGCCGTGTGGGCGTGATGCTGGCTTGATGGCAGATCAAGGCGTTGAGGCCATGGAGCAGAGATTGGTTGGGGAAGGAAGGGAAGTGCGAGTCCATTGGAGTGACGGCCGAATGACCCCAGGCTGTTAATGGCCTGGGAGCTGGGGGGGCCAAATGTTGTCCTTGGAGGCTACTGTGCTAAACTAGACCAGGATTTTTCTGCAACCACAACAGCTTCCTTGGCAGAGATGGGGGAGGAGTCACCTGGCCCCACTTTAGCCACAAGGCTCCAAGGATGGGCTTCATCCCTTTGCCCCTTCAGCCTTGGGGCTGTGGCAGCAGGCTCCGTGCTTCAGCTCTCCCTCCTCCCGGCTCTGGATTTCAACAGGGCTGGCCTTACTGGGCGCTGTGGTCAGGAGGCAGGGAGCAGGGTGAGCCTGGGGTGCCAGGCTGTGGAAGGGCGCTTGGGGCGGGGGGAGCAGTGGGGTCCGGGAGGGCAAGGAAGGAACAGGGGAGGCAGAGGGCGTCCAGGGCACCAAAATACAACTGTCCATTATTTTTATTATTGAGTCTGCAAAACAACACCCCAACATAAATAAAGATTGGGGCACATATCTGTGCAGGGTAGACGCGATCTAGGGGGGAGGTGGACAGCAAATTAGACAGGGCTTTGAGATTGACAGGACTGCAAACCTCAATAAATACACGCCCAGGCTATTGCTAGTCTGGTTTGCATACAGATTGCTGATCATCTGTATTATTCCTGATTATCTCAGCCCAGGGCCGGTGCCTCATTACGCCAGGAGCTGCACAAACACACACCAAGATGCTGCAGGGTTGCGTTGTGCTCCACTCAGCACGTCTGCCAGGAGGTGCTTCGTCTCAGCTTCTCCAAGGTATTTCAGTGCTTAGCCCCCACCCATTAAGGTGCTGGGGCCGAGAGATGCCAGGGGTTTTGGCGAGGAGGCTGGAAATGATCTAGAAGGCAGAGTAACTGGTTTTGGATAGGCTAAGGCAGTTTGATTGCATCTACACGGCAGCCACAGAGTGGCTGGCTCAGGATCTGGGGCTTGGAGTGGGGTGGGAGGGCTATAAAATTGCGGTATAGACATGCGGGAATGGGCTGGAGCCCAGGTCCGAGACCCTGAGAAGGAGATGGTCTCAAAGCCCAGAGCCAAATGTCTACACTGCAATTTTTAGCCCCGCAGACCAAATCAGCTGAGCGGGATTTTGAGACTCAGTGCTGCGGGTTTTTTAATGCAGTGTAGACCTACCCTTAGATGCTTCCATTTCAATGGGTATAAATTCCTGGGCATCCTTTGGAAGTCCCAGCTGTTTATGGCTCTGTCAGATCCTTCTGTGGCTTCCATCCCCCATGGTAGCTGGGCACCTCACAACCTTTAGTGCAGTTTTCCACACAACACCCCTGTGAGGGCTATTATCCCTGTGGTACAGAAGGGAAACTGAGGCACACAGAGGCAAAGTGATTTGCCCAAAGTCACCCAGGAAGCGTTTAGCAGAGCAAGGCATTGAACACAGCTCACCCCAGGGCTAGGCCCATCCTCGCTGCTTGCCAAACTCCTGCCTCGAAGCTCTGTCTATAAGGTTATAGAGTCACTCTTTGCATAGCTGCCCACTCTTGTGATAGGGGCCGGGGTTTTTACAGTCTAAATTCATAGATTCCAAAGCCAGGAGGGAGTGGCGTTCTGCCCAGATCTAGGAATCGAGCTAGAGTGCCCTTAACTCTGCCCCTTTGTAGACTTCAAGCCCATGCCTGGAGGCAGTGCTGGAGTGGAACTACGAGAGAGAGACACCCAGTCTTGATGGAAAGCTTTTGAGTGATGAAGAATCTGCCCCCTCTCTGGGCCAGTTGTTCCAAGGATCAATTCCGGTCTCTGGGAAACATGAACCTCTTATTTCTGATTTCATCTTCCAGCCATCAGATCGCACTCTGCCTTCATCTGCTGGGTTAAAGAGACCTCGGACTGCTGAAGTCTTGACTCCATGGAGGTGCTGATAGACCAAGATCAAGTCCTTTCTTTGTCTTCTCTGGGAGAAACTCGATAGATCAAGTTTCAGCGTCTGCTTTTAAGGCAAATTTTTCATCCCTTTGACTGTTCCTGTCACTCTTCTCTGACCTCTCCCCAATTTGCTGACATCCTGTTTGATGTGTGGCCCCCCAGAGCTGGGCGCAGTCTCCAGTCATGGACTCCCTACTGTTTTGTCCAGAAGGGACCCCATCTCCCATCTCCAACTTGCCATTCCTCTGCTTCTCCAGCTCAGGGTCGCCCTCAGTCACCTTCTGCCACAGCTTTGCCAGGGGAGCTCATGGGCGTTTGGTTCCAGCAGCAGTCCTGGGTCCTTCCCAGAGTAGAGCCCCCCAGCCTGGAACTGTGAACCACATTCTTTGTCATTAGATGTGGGACCTGGCACTGGCTGGATTAATGTGAGTGTTCTTTGAAGGAAACTTTTCCAAGGGAAATATCTGTGGTAGAGTTGGTCAAAAACTATCTCAACAAAACAGGTTTCCATGAAACAAACGTAGCTTCGTCAAAATTGAAACGTTCCACAGGAACGTGTCAAATTTTTGATACAAAAACTTTTGATGTGATTTTCTTGTTTCATTCTGATAAGCTTGAAATGTTTTTGAATTTATCATTTCAATAGATTTTGACTATTTTATATCATATTATAAAATCAAAATGAAACAAGTGGACATCATTGAAATCACACATATTTTTTAACCTTCTTGAAATGAAGCGATGTGACATTCTCAAAATGACACATTTTGAGTGTCCCAAAGCTAATTTTTTCAGAAGTTTTGTTCCCTGGGAAATTTAGAAATGTCACTTTTTTTTGTTCTAGTTCAGAACAATAATTCAATTCAGAAAATAATTCAAACTTTCTGAATTTAATGCAGAATCAAAATTTCTGTTTCTAACCAGCTCTAAACAGGGGTTTGTATCAGTTTAATTCAATTGATTTAAAAACACAACTCTAGTTAAACCAGTGTACCTTGTAAAATGGACTGTGGAGCAAAGAGAGATACACATGCTTGAGGGATTTGAAAATGGAACGAAGGGAATAAAGGGGTTGTTATTTACATATTTAATATTTTTGTGTGATGTAACTTCTTTCGAGAGCTGAGCAAATCATTTGCAACACATAATGTTTCATACATGTCTTTCCCCCTTGAACGGAGTACAAAACACTCCGAACTGTTATTTGCAAGTATATTCAAGTCATCAACTAGAAGCATTCAAAAAATCATTGAGTCAGGCCCCAAAATCATTAGAAGAAGTGGGTAAATAATGGATTTTTCAGTTCCCTGGCAATTCTGTGCCCTGGTCTACACTTAGCTGGCGATTCGGCGGCAGTCACCGGGTGTTACACAATCTACGCAGAGTAGCTTGCATGACTCCCGTTGACTGATGTGCTTCACTGCACTGCGCCGAGGGAAACTGTGTTTCCGTCAATGCAGTGCTACGCCACTTGAGGGGGTGGTTTTACAGCGTCGACTTCTGGATCGATTGAGCAGGTCTTCACTGACCGCTCAATTGATCCAGAAAGGTCAATCGGACGGTGGCGACTTTGCTGCCACCAGCGTAGACATTGACATTGGAATTAGTCATCAAAATGCAGTGGCTAGCATTCGAATCCCAGCCTAACTCCAGATCTTCATTATGGTGTTTTGCTGGTATAATAAAGAGCTTAAATGTTGGGGAAATCAGGGTTTCTAATATGCTGGAAATGACATTTATCGTGACTGGGGCTAACCACAATATTTCAGACAGATCTCTTCTGGTGAAAAAAAAAAAGATTATGAATTTGTGTGTTTCACCAAATGGTTCATTTAAAATCAAAATGGGAGAAAACCCAAAATGTTTCATTTGGACAATTTGAAACTTTCATTTTTGGTTCAAAATGTCCCTTTGTCTGATCTTTAAAATCCCTCAAAACCATTTAAAAATGCTTAGCATCAAAATGAAGTGATTTGGTTCAGGTCAAACAAAATTTCATCCCACCTGAAACAAAAAAAACTTTGCTGTACTTTTCAATTCATGGTACATTTTAAACATTTTAACCCCCAGTGATTTTCCCCTGATTTTTCAGAATTGCCAGTGGATCGAAAAATTGATTCTTTGCATAGCCCTATTCATGGCATTGAAATGGATATCGAAGGAAATATTTTCCTTGGGCTTCCAGAACTGCCAACCCCTAGCACGCCAAAGCCATGAGTCCAGTCCCCAAAATCACAAGATTGGCTTAAAAATAATGAGATTGTTTTTTTAAAATATTTTAAAGCTACAGATCAAATAGAGCAGGGAGCACCGATTTTTATTTATTTAGTTATTTAATTTCCCACCTGATTTCTGACTCTTTAGGTTTCTCCAATTTTCCAGCTTTTCTTCCCAACTGGAAGGTGGAAACTTACTTTTCTTTTTATAATAGAAGCTGAGATCTCCCGCGAGGGACAATGGGCCAACGCTCCGCTGGAGCCAGATCCCCATGTCACGCTGGCTGGATTCGGGGGGAAGGGGGGAGGCATTTATTATACTATTTAACATCAGTATGTCAAAAATATGAATAATTCATGTGAGATATGCAATACCAGGTCCCGTTAGTAAGGCTGTAATGTGCTAAGTAAGATGATGATGTTCATGTCCATGTGTTATGTGTGCAATGGAAGTTATGGATGTGTTTGGTACATCTGTATTTCAAATTGTGCCGTGTCTGGGTGACACCCCACACAGGACGGCTGCACCACTAGCCAGCTTAATGGCCCATCAAGACATTCACAGGTGCAAGGGGCCCAGGGGGAGAAGCCAGGGATACACCTTATGAGTCACCAGGATTTACTCATGTGACTCTGGACTCCATCTTATTCCTGTAAAATTCCACAAGCAGCATGGCACAGGCCAAAGGACATAAAAGGCAGCTGAACCACATCCATTTTGTTTTCAGTCTTCACCTACCTCTGGATCAACTCATCTACAACTGAACTGAAGCTGTGAAACAAAGGACTGAGACCCATCCAGGTACTGGGTGTACACCCGAGGGACTGTACAAGCCTGCAAACTCCACAATTCTGCTAGAAACCTGATATGTAGGGACTTTCGAATCAATGTGTATGTATCTGATGGCTTTAATCCTTTAACATTTCTCTTATAGTTTCTTTCTTTCTTTTTATAATAAACCTTTAGTTTTAGTTACTAAAGGATTGGCTGGCAGCGTGGGATTCTGGGTAAGATCCAAACTCATATTGATCTGGTCCTGTGGCTGACTTTTTGGGGTCAGGAGAAACTTTTTTGGCAAGGAGAATAGAGTTTAAATAACTGGTCTCTTTACTGGACCTTGTGGCTGATTGAGAGCCAGAGGCTGAAATGCAGTAAAGGGGGCTGTGTACATTTTTATTTTGGCTTCTTGATAACCAGTGTGGGGGAATCAAAAGCACTGGTTGTAGCTGGTTGGGAAGTCTGATTTCAGTGTCACCCACCAGTGCGGGGAGAATCTGCTCTCCTTTTACAGCCTGCACTGACCTTGACATTTTCAGAAGGCTGCCCTAGGCACGGACGGGTCACCCCAGTGGGTGTCAATAAGGCATAACCCCACTGGAGCCAGCTTACGCCGGCTGAGGATCTAGTTCACATTTCCAGGTACCCTATACAGATCAGGGCCCCGTTGTGCCAGGTGCTGCCCAGACACACGGCGAGAAATAGTCCTTTACACTCTACAAAGCCTGGGTGCCAACAGAGAGTCGGAGAAGGAGGAAAAACACGGACACAATTTCTCCCCTTCTGAATCTCACACATCATAGCAGCCGGCACAGCTACCCAGGGTACTTATACAATCCCCATCACCATAGCATCTCGGCCTCTTTCCCCTCACCGATCCCCTGGGAAGCAGAGCAGGGCTGTTTACCTCCATTTTCCAGATGGGGGAAACTGAGGCGCACGGCGGTTCTGTGAGCTGCCCAAGAGAAGTTGGTGTCGGAGCAGGGAATGGAAGCCAGGTGTCCTGAGCGCCCGGCTCCTGCTCTAACCAATGGGGCCCCCTCCCTGCGTCCCCGGCTCCTTACCTGTTGGTGGCGCAGTGAGCGGCTGTCAGCACCCAGCTGGAGTTGATCAGCACCCCCCCGCAGCGCACCATCTTGGGGGAGCGCATCAGGGCCACCTGGTAGGGCTGCTGATGAGGGTCACAATCCTGTCCCCCGATGATCCTCTCATCCTCAGCAGCCCCTAGAGTGGGGGGCAGGGAAGGAAAATGTCAGTGTCGGACCCGGGTCTACGGGGGAGCACAGGGGCCGAGGGGCCAGGGATGAATGGAAATGTATGAAACCTGTCCCAAGGCCCATCGTCAACAGACAGTCGAGGCACCGGCTCATGGCAGCGCAGACGCGAGGGCAGGGGAAATGCCACCTGGGGGTGGGGAGGGGAGTAAGTGGGGCGGGGGAATCACAGCGCGTGGGGGAAGCGCCTAGGGTGGGAGAGCACAGCTGGGAGAGGGATACATTCTCCCTTTGCAGCCCCCCTCCCTGAGCCATTATCCATCCTTGCCCAACCACCCCCTCGTGTCTGACTCCCCCTCCTTTCCCAACATCCTGCCCCCCTGAGAGCCAGTCACCCGCCCCCCAGCCCCAAAGCTGCCCCTTCTAGCTCCTCTCTGCTACCGCCCCGAGTCAGCTCATAGGCAGCCGGAGATCCTGGCACACACGCAGTAATACGCACAGACAGTAACACACACGCCCGCAGCAACAGGCCTGCACACAGCTACACACACACAAACGGTAACACACACATATAGAGGAACACACATATATACAGTACATATCCAGTAATGTATATGGACACACAGAGTGACACACAGTAACACACATACTGTAACACATGCACAAGCACAGTAACACACATATACAGTAATGTACACACAGTAACACACGCACACACACAGTAACACACATATACTGTAACACTTGCACAAACGCAGTAACACACACATACACACAGTCAAACACACATACTGTAATACAAGCGCACATACAGGAAGACACATGCACACACATATACGGTAACACAACAGTAACACACACACGCACATACACTGTAACACACGTGCACACACAGTAACACACATATACTGTAATGCACACACAGTGACACACGCGCACGCACAGTAACACACATATCCAACACACACTCATACCCTTCAGTTATACATTCACACCACTCAGACATACACACTTACACATTCTTGCATGTGCAACCTCACGAACATACACAACCCTACACACACACACTCGCTTGCACAGTCCCAGCCAGGCGCACATGCTCCCCCCACACCTTTACAGACAGACACACGTCCCCACACACACACGTCTGCCGATCTGGGGCTGCGCGAACACACACATTCAGGCACAATTACGTGGCTCCTGTACCTGCGCCTGGACACACAGAGAGAGACACACACAGGCCTGCGCTCGCTGCCACGCACCCGCATCCTTCCACACTCACCCGTGCCATCGACAGACACGCAAACGCACCCGCACATGCATGCACAGCCGCTCACACAGTCACGCTCACAGAGTCCCCAGTACACAGGCACAGCGGCACGCACGCACGTGCCCCCACACACTCACAGACGCACACACACTCAGACTCGCACACACTGGCCCCCTTTCACCTGATGCCAGCAGCAGCAGCGCCACGACCATCAAGGCCATGTCTCGGGCGGGCGGGCGGGCGGCTCGGGGGCCTGGCCTGCTGGCTGCACGGGGATGGGCGGCCGAGCTTGGCAGGGAGTAAGTCATTTATTAGCAGGGGAATTCATCACCCTTAAATCCCTTCCAGCCCCGCCTTCCTGGGGCACCCGGCTGGGAAGAGCTGGAGCCTGTTTGGCGGGGAACACGCCTTCCTGGCATGTGCCCTGCGGCAGAGGCAGAGCAGAAACGGCCCTCGCTGGCTGCCAGCCTTTCTACAGCCTTCCCGGGCCCCCCGATCCATGGCCCGGAGGCGCCCCACGAGGCCTGGACACAGAGCCAGCCTTACGGGCGGGCAATGAGGGCGACTGCTCAGGGCGCCACAATCACGAGGGCACCTTCCGAGTGCTGCATGCTGGTGGGCCTGGGCTGCCGGAGTGGGGGTGAGTGCGGGTGAGCCGGGGGGCTGGAGCCCCTGGCCGGCTGGGTGGGTGGGGTGGGCAGGTGAGGCCACCTGGAGCCGCCAGCCTTGCGGAGGTGTGCTGGCAGCAGGGCTTATCTCTGCGGAGCCAGCGGGCCAGCCCTTGGGTCTCCGCTTCCCGCGCCCCCCGCTCTCCTCCTGCTAGGTGGTCAGGGGGTGTACGGCTAGGGGAGCCCCCTGGGCGCCGAAACTCTTCCCTGTGCAGTCCAGCTGGGCTCTGAGGCCGGGAGCTGGTCCTCACGCGCCACGCTGCTGAGCTCAAAGTCAAAGAAAGGGCAGCAAAATCCGAGTTCGCCCATTTCCCCGAAAGCCGGTCCTGATCAGACAGCGTGGCCCCAGCGGACAATGGGACAAGAATTAGGCCCTTCACCTGGGAATGCCCCGGGCTGCATTTAATTCCCTGCTTTGTCCCTGATTCCTCGAGCAGGTTGCTGAGTTTCTCCCTGCCTCAATTTCCCCAGCTGAACACTGGGGATAATAGCTCTGCCTCCTGGAGGTGGGGAAGGTTTGTAAACGCGTTAGATTGCTCAGAGGGGGCAGATTGCCTAGAGGGGCCCAGATGCCATGGTGATGGGCGGGCAGGGGCAGGGAACGATCTGAGGTCTGGAAGGTTCAATCCATCAAAAAAAGAAAAGTCTACCCCACATGCTTGTGTTAGAGGTAGGGAAACTGAGGCACAATGAGACTCAGTGACTTGTCCCCACAGTTTGTGGCGGGATCTAGGACTTGAAGCTGGGTCCTGTATTGGTGTCTTAATGGCAAAAGCTGGCCTTTCCTCATGCCAAATCCAAAATTGCCTACCTGCAAATCACCCACAAACCTTTGCGGCCGGCTCAGAATTACCCACAATCCCGCTTCGCTGCCCACCAGTAAATTACCCACAATCCTTCACGGCCCACAGGCCGATTGCTCAAAATCCTTTGCGGCCCGATCTCAGCTGAAGCAGGGACTGTCCCTTGCTGTGAGTCTAGGCAGCGCCCGGCTACTTACAGCAGCCTGGATTTTTGAGGCTGGACAGACAACTGCTCTGAAAATTGGGCCCCTTTACGGTGTCCCAGAATCAGGTATCAATTGTGGAAAACTTGGATGAGTGGATTTTCTCTTTTACAATGTATTTTCTCCTTTAGCTTAAACCTGGCTCTAATCCACTTAAGCTATATAAGGGCTAAGTATTACTATTTTTATTATTAGCAATAATAAAACAAACAAATAAGAGCTTTCACCCTGGCATTGCTGTTATTTTTAAGCAAAGCAATGCTCTTGTCCCCTGGTACAGAGGGAAAACTGAGGCACAGAGCAGACGGGACATGGCCTAGAGCACAGAGAAAGTCTGTAACAGTGTAAGGTGTCAGACACAGGTCTGTGACATGCTAATTTAGCACCTTTCCCACAAGGCCATCCTTGCTCTTAGATGCATCCAGAAAAATTGCAGGATTTTCAGTTCTTCTCTTTCCTTTAGGGTCCAGAGAAGCAGGCTGGGAGCATTTGTCGTTGAACAATTAGCAAAGACCACTTCCCTCCCAAGAGTTTAGAAGACATTTGAGTTAAATAGCTGTCCCACAAAATTTGGAGTCATCAAAAATAACTCCAATCAGGATTTTGTGCCGGGGTGGGGTGGGGTTAACACTTCAGGTCTATTTCTCCAGCTTTCCGGGGAAAGGCAGACAAGTTCTGAATGGAATGTGAAATGCACGCAGGGGTGAAGACCAACGGCTCAAATCCCGCTGGAGGTTTGTGCAATAGATTCTGAAAATAGCTCCGTGGATGTCTTCCCAGGAGCTGCTGCTTGCGTTTGTCCTCTCCTCTGTTAGCAGCTCTCCCTGATTAGGCCTGCCTCCTTTCTGGCTGCCAGGTTCCCAGATGAGGCAGCGGCAGAGAGCTGATGCCAGAGATTAACTTGGCAGCGTTGAGAGGGAGATGATGGGAAGAGAAGGCACTGAGGCCTAAAGGAGAAAGAATTGGCCTGGGTCCAAGTCTGCTCCTGGGCAAGTCATTTCCCCTCCCTGTGCCTTGGTTTCCCCATCTTTAAAATGGGGCTGATGATCCTGCCCTCCTTTGTAAAGGGCTATGAGATCCTGGCTGAAAAGGGTGATGTAAGAACTAGGGATTAATATTGACTCAGTCTTTCGGAGAACAGCTGAACTTGCATGAGCTTGAATACAGGCGGTGTGGCCGACTCTCCCCAGACCATCGCCATATTCGGAATTCCCCTCAGAGCACCAGCTCATGGAGTCCTGGGATATTAGGAACATCTCCCTTTTAAATTTCTAGCCTCAGTAGTTGGGGAGAAAAGCAGGACAATGCAGTCCCCCAAGGCACAGATGGCAGGAGGCAAATAATGTACTGGGCCCCCCCCTTCTTACTTTTCCTGCTTCCTAGCTTTCTCATTCCCATATTATTTTGAGGTCCGTGGCTGGTACCCTGTAGTGCCCCAGAGCCAAGAAGATAAGGCTTGATGCAGTGTCAGAGGCAGAACTAGTCATATCTTCCACCATATCTTCCACCACAGGCTGGTACTGAAATGAAGGGAAAAACACTTCCATTGCTCAGAGTTACTCCTGATTTACACCGGGGGGAGCGAGCGGGGAATCGGATTACGAGCAGCATTGGGAAATAGCCCGGCGAGCTGTTGTTATGGCAGGGAGCTAGGCGCCTGGATTCCCACTTTCCAGAGACGGATCAGAACAGGCCAGAGCTAAATTATGCTCGAATGTGTCACTGTCAGCAGCTTGCAAGAGGGGTGTGGCCGTCCATCAGCACCCAGGCTGGCCCTCGACTGCTCCGAGAGCCGGTAATGACAGGGCAGGGTGCCTAATCACAGAGCCACCGATGCGGAGGGGCTGATGCTAACATCAGTCACACCCAGGAGTATCAAGACAATTGCGTGGATGTGCAAAAAGATGCTCAGTGTGCATAGATCCCCAAGGCTAGGGGAAGAGAGGTCTCTGTTATAGCCAGCTTGGGGAGCAAATTAATGTACACAAGCATGTATTGTTTGCAGACAGCCCGAGCCCGTTGCTTGGGGGGGAGCTGCCTCGAGAGTGGCTGACACAGAAAAGAGTGAAAAGAGGGAAGCTGCACTGAGTTTGAGCAATGCCGCAACGCTGCCGGTGTCTGCAGAGAGCCTCATCCTGTCGCTCGGGGGCTGGGGGAGAGCTGTCCTGATGCAGCGACACTGCCTGTGTGTGCGGAGAGCCTTAGGTTACCTTTTTTCCCGAGGGGAAAATGGGACAGATTCTATTCAGTGGAGCCATTTGATTTGAATAGAAATGAGGTAGTTATTTAAAAAACCTGTGGACTAGATTGACCAAGGCCTAGTTGACCCTAGGGAGTTTTGCTGACAAAAGTCAGCTTTTGGTGACAAAACAGTGCTTGACGAGGGAGGTGTACGGCTGTCGTCGGCAGAGCTAGGGCGACGCAGTGTCAGTGTGGATGCTGCGTCCCCTAAGAGCGCTGGAGGAGCTGTCATTCTTGTCAATTTCAGTGCCGGAGCGGTGAAATTCACAAGAAAGCCAGGGCCAGCCCGGCTCCCCGGGGCACAGGTGTCTGCTGCCCGGCTCCCCGCTGCGTTCTGGGACTGGGTGGGACGCAGGCAGCTGCCACCCATCTCCGAACCTGGACACAGGCGGCCTGCTGCTCAGCTCTCGGCTGTGAGCTGGGACCAGGCAGGAGGTGGCAGCTGCAGTCACGCTCCCAGCTGGGACTGGGGAGTGAGGGGGCAGCTCACAGGGAGCCCCGGAGCCTGTGGGAAGCTCCCCACACTGCCCCGTAGGTTGGTGGAAGTGCTCTAATTATAGCGGTGGCTGAAAGTCAACATATCTTATGTCGACTTATTTTTCTAATGTAGACAAGGCCTAAATATAAACTGGGATATTTCTGGTCTGAAAGGTGGGGTTTCTTCTGGACACAGCACTGAGATCATCACTGAAGACTGCGCCCCTCTCTGGGGGGCTGCATGTGAAACAAGACATCGGGAAATCAGGGAGGGGTCGGAGAAGAGCGACGGAAGAGATCCGAGGTCTGGAAAACCTGCCTGAGAGGCAGAGAGTGAAGGAGCTTGACCTGATGAGTTTCACACAGAGACGAGTTTAAGCAAATGAGAGTGAGAAAAAGAAGAAAGGTCGGAATCAAAATGAAACATTTTGAAGTGACCGACAAGGAATGTTTCCACTCACCTGAAATGAAAACCAAAAAAAAAAAAAAAATCACGAATATTTTTATGATTTTAATTTTTTGTCCCGATTCAAGACAGAAAAACATTTGGAGCTCCCAAAAATATTGTTGGGGGCAGAACTGCCCCCCAGTTCATAGATTCCAAGCCCAGAAGGGACACTGTGATCATGTAGTCTGGCTTCCTGTATAACACAGGCCAGAGAACTGCCCCAAAACAATCCCTAGAGCCGATCTCTTAGAAAAACATCCAGTCTTGATTTAAAAAAGGCCATTGATGGAAAATCCAGTATGCCCCTTGGTAAGTGCTCCAATGGTTAATTACTTTGACCATTAAAAAGGAAAGCCTTATTTCCTGTCTGAATTTGTCTAGTTTCAGCTTCCCTGGCCACTGGAATGTGTTTGACCTTCTTCTGCGAGATTGAAGAGGCAATTATTAAATATTTGATTCCCATGTATGTACTTTCAGACTGGGATCAAGTCACCCTTAACCATCTCTTTGTTACGCTAAATAGGCAGGTTTTCCAATCCTTTAATCATTCTCCTGGCTCTTCTCTGAACCTTTCCCAAATGATCAATGTCCTTCTTGAATTGTGAGCACGAGAGCTGGATACAGGTTTCCAGCAGGGGTCGCACCAGGGCCAAATCCAGAAGGAAAATAACTGTCTGCTCCTACCCGAGATTCCCCTGTTTATGCATCCCAGGATCACCTTAGCTTCCCAGGTTAGCGTCCCCCATCCGGTAAGCCTAGCCTTACATCTTCATCCGTAGATGGATAATTTTAAATTTTTATATGACTCTTGTTTGCTTGCACCCAGTTTACCAAGCGATCCGGATTGCTCTGAATGAGTGACCTGGCCTCTTCAATATTTACTTTGTAAATTTCATTAGTTCGATGCACTGTACAGAAGCTGTAGTGGTTGCGTACCCGTAGCCAGCTGTGTCCCATTTCAATCCTGTTCCAAAATGTATTGTGTGCATCCCACAGGGACTTTTTGCACAGTATGCGTGAGGCATTCTGGATGGGTATCCTCTGGTTCCATGCTTTTGTAGCTGGGCTGCGTGCATTGTGGGATTTTTCTCATGGTGCATAGTGTGAAACCAGTGGATTTTTGGGACTTAGGGGTCCAAAACTCCCACGGTTCCTCTCTTTCCAGGTGGGTGAGCACCATTTGGAGAGAAAGTGCCGTTTTCAAACTCCTGGCTGGCCGTCACAAGAGGGAAACTGATTACTGCTAAGCAGAAGGGCTAATAAGATTATCCCAGGAATGGAAACCTGCTTCATGAGAGGAGACCCAAAGAGCTTGGCTTGTTTAGCCTAACCAAACGAAGGCAGAGGAGCGATCTGATTGCTCTCTGTAAATACATCAGAGGGATAAATACCAGGGAGGGAGAGGAGTTATTTAATGCTGACAGAAGAACAAATACGTTATAAACTGGCCATCAAGAAGTTTAGGCTTGAAATTAGATGAAAGTTTTTAACCTCAGAGGAATGAAGTTCTGGAACAGCCTCCCAAGGGGTGGAGTGTGGGTAAGAAACCTAACTGGCTTCAAGACTGAGCTTGATAAGTTATGGGCGGGATGTTATGATAAGACGGCCTACAATAGCCTGTAGCTGATGTGCGACAGCTGACAGCAAATATCTCCAATGGCCGTTGATGGGAGGGCTCTGAGTTATGACAGAGAATTCTTCCCCAGGTGGCTGGTGTGTTTTGCCCACGTGCTCAGGGTCTAACCGGTTGCCAGATTTGGGGTCTGGAAGCAATTTTGTCCCGGGTCAGACTGGTAGAGATCCTGGGGGGTTTTCAATTTTTTTTGCAGCATGGGACACGGGTCACTTGCAGGTTTGAACTAGAGTAAATGGTGGATTTTCTGTAACTTGAAGTCTTTAACTCAGGATTTGAGGACGTCCGTTACTCAGCCGGAGGTTGTGGGCCTATTACAGGAGTGGGTGGGTGGGGTTCAGTGGCCGGCAACGTGCAGGAGGTCAGGCTAGATAATCATGATGGTCCCTTCTGACCTTAAAGTCTATGAGGACTGTCGGGGTGAGATGCAACAGGAGGGTCTGGATTCGGGATTTTGGAGCTAGCTCAGCTCAGTACAGACCATTGCCAAGCAGCTCCGAAGAATTGCTCTGCAGGAACAACTCTGACGCTTCCGAGTTTGTTTCCAGCCTGGAATGAAACTGACGCTGGTTGAAATGTTTCGTGAAAACCCCGGGGACCCCCCACCCAAATCTTGGACAAAGAGAAAGAGCTCCAGCAGGTCGCTGAAAAGGCGTGACTTGATGCTTGGTTTATTTAACTCCGCGGGGGGCCTGTGGGGTTTGCTTGCTGAACTGGACAAGTCACTTGCGCTTTTTCACGAGGGTTTTTATTTTTTATTTTGACCCTGCCTCCTGCCCAGCGTGACTGTGACAAATTACGCCTCCCCCACTGCTCTTTTACCCTTCCCCCACTCTGATGTCTGAACCCAACCCCCATGCCGTTATCTAACCCCGCCCAGCCTCCCCTGTAGGCCATGAACAGAACCTTGCTCTCCCCCCCCACCAAGAGGCACCCCAACCTAATACATTACCCTTTTCAAATCTGTCTGTACTTGGTATAATTTTGAGATTGTTTGTGAATGTCTGTACTATGTCCACTGGCCAGTTTATTTGTTAATCTTACCTACTTCTAATACATATATATTTGTATAAATCCTATCTTAAGCCACACTGTGCATTGCAATGTTTGTATCTAATTGGAAAAGATATTGTCAAAGTGAATGTGAATTCTTCAGCTAGGAGTTGGTACTGAGTGATAGAAGTGTGAATGGCTGAGCAATTGAGCTGAGTGGAGTGATTAAACAATTGGTCTGAGTGAGGGGCATCAAACCAGACAAGAAAACACCAGCCTCACCTAAAAACATTTGAAGGAAGAAGAAAGGAGTGAAGATAATAGCAACTGGCTGAAGAGGAGTCCACCCTGATACTTTCAGAGCCAGCCCATTTCAAAGGACAAAATCCAATCATGCTTGCAACAATGTGGGTGATTGAGGATCACACCAAAGATGCAGTTGCAGCATGACAGTGCAAAACCCACAGAGATACATGGGGTCCTTTTCCTATAAAATGGGACAGAAGGATGAAGGCTGGAGGTTCGGGTCTACAACATCACACCAGCCAGGAGTACTGATGCGCATCGGCAGAACCTTGCTCCTCACCCTCGTGCTACAGTCACCTGGCCAGTGACTATCACGAGCACCTGGAGGCTGGTAACTATAACATCTGTGGGACCCCTGTGTATGTCTGTCTGTCTCCCTGTCTGTGTGTGCCTGTCAGTGTGTATGACTGTGAATGAAAGTTAGAATTGAAACATGTGTCAAGAATCTCTGTCATTGGAATTATTGATATAATGTTAATACTATTTCTGTAATGGTTGCATTGTTGATACTATTTACTTAAAAGCACAGTATTGATGGTGTTGCAGTGTGGATACTTTTCTTTTCTTTGATACTATTTTTCTGTGATACTAGTTACCAAGTTTCCATATTCACAATAAATGCGGCTTGTTGCCTTATCCCCTAAAAAGATCCTGTGATATTTGTTATTTGGGTAACACCCCCCCCCCGCCCCACTCTCTGACCCCTGCATGCGTTTTGGGCTGCTTTTGAGATTCATTTCAGGCTTGTGGTCTTTGAAAAAAGTCTCATGACCCTGGTTGCAGGTGAGATTGAAAGCCACCCCCACGATTACCTGGTAGCGAGGGCACACACCTGGGGGCGCGATCCCCAGATTCCAGGCTCTCTTCAGAAAAGTGCAGGGCTCCCCGACAAGTTCTCCAGTCACTGGGCTCCTCGTTATTCAGCTCTAACTTCTTGCCTTGTTTTGGCCAGAAATTCCAGCCTGGGCCCAAGACATCTTCGCCACAGAAGCTTCGTCACAGAAACGTTTCCGTCTGGTGGAATCAGCATTTTCCCGGTGGAAAAAATATTTAAAAACTCCCACCTCGCTGTATGGCCAATGTCTGCCCAGAGCTCCTCACAGACACGTACAATGTGTGGCCGTCCCCCTCGCACTCCTCCGGCGCATGTCTGAACTCAAAGGATCACGCTGGCAACTCGATTTGTGGCCCAGCTGCTCCCACCAAATTAGTGGATGGGTTGTTTCGCCTACAATTATCTGCGTGGGGGAGGGAGGGCTACAATTTACTGTCATTTAACAGGCTAATGAGCTGATAAACAGGTGCATTCAGGGATGTGAGTGGTCTGTGACTGCAGCCACAATTAAAGGACTCAGAGAGAGAAAAAAAACCTTGCCCTGTATGTTTTGTTTTGAGCAGCTGCGCCCAGGAAAGGGTGTTCATTTCGACACTTGGACCCCGGGGTCTCTCTCTCTTGTCCTGTGCCTCCGCCCCACAAAACTGAAGTGGATTCCCAAAGAGTCAGAACGTGAAAGCCGGGAGTCTACCTGCAATTGTGGGAGGGCGTGTCTGAAACCCGCTGGGGCCCAGAGTTAGCCCGGACATGCGGCAGGGGGTGTTCGAAAGTGCATCGACACCACATGCAGAGGGGTGTAAAAGAAGGCTCATCGTGGCGGAAGGCGAGGGAGCGAGAGCTCCAATGGGGGATGGTGTGTCTTAAGGCTCATTGCTACGGCGTGGCAAGCGAGAGCGGGCGAGATCCAGAGCTCCCGCCTCACCCCACAATGTCCCCACTGCTGTTTTTAGCAGGCTAACTCGAGTCTGTCTTCCTGGGCTGAGAGACACCCAGCTGCAGTGCAGACAGACCCAAAGTGGCTGAATAGAGAAGCCAAGAGGGGCAGTCAGTGGGGACTTTAAGAACAGGTTGGACAAACGCCTGTCAGGGATGATCTAGGTCAATAATTCCCAACCTGGGGTGCTGGATGCCCTTGGGGGGGGGTGCCAAAGATTACAGGGGTTCATGAGGCTTCAGTAATATTGAGTTATTTAGCTCCATGACTCCGTGCCGGCCAGAGTGGAGGAGCAGCCCCCCCACAAACCGTACCAGCTGGGCGCCCGGCCAGAGAGGGGCAGCCCCGTGCCGGTGGGGCCAGGAGCAGGGCCCAGCCAACCCGCCAGGGTCTGCCTCCATTACCCGCAGTCCATGAGGGATGGGAAGAGGCTGGGCCACACGGAGCGCACAGTGGCGGCTGCGCAAGGAAAGGCAAAGATTTTTACTCAAGTAAGAGTCATTTATTATGATTATTTATGTAATTTAGTGGTCTTCTGATTATCATTATATATGTTTATAGGGGTTATATGTGTTTATAGCCAGTGAGGGGGTGAGTTGGGGGGGGCATGTTTCACCTAGTGTTAATTGTTAACGGAGGTGGCAGACATAATGGCCACCCCGCCCCGGTATGGTCCTCTAAACTTTGCAGCCCACAGGGAAGAATGTTAAGTGTCAATTGCCCTGTTGGGTCTCCTCTCCGGACTATGTGGCTCAGGGGGAAGAACGTTAAGTATCGATCGCCCCTGATGGGCCTTAATTTCTCAGGTGAGTTTCGATCACCTTGTTTACCTCTCGGCACCCCCGTCAGCACGAAGGAGGGATCATTGTCTGGGGCCCCAGTTACTTCATTGGTCCTGACCTGCATCTCATTTTTAATTGGCTATTTTATACTCTGGCCACGCAGTGCACTATTTAAGCTCCTGCCCCGGTTAGCTCAGGTGTTCTCCCACCCTCGAATGCTAAAGGGCACGTCACGAACCAGTCGGACTGATCCCCCGACCGAGACAGGGAGCCCCCGCCCACGAGACCTTTGGGTGTCTGCGAATTGCCGGCCGAACGATTGAGTACTGAGATGCTGCAGTTGGTCTGCCTCCGTGCTCTGGGTCCCACCACGGAGCTGGGACAGGTATTATAAACTGATGTGGTTACCCTGCCTCTCCCCATCTGTTCTTTTCTTCTCTGTTTTTATTAAGTCATTTAAGTGTTGTCCACAAGTGTAATTAATTCCTATTTGTATCTGATATAGTTTTCTTTCCTCCTTGTGTTTTTTCTGTGTAGCTGTTTATTACCCACCTGTAATTTGCATGACCCTTTGCACTGTGTAGCTGTTTATTGCACCATATGTCTCTTCCCTTGTTTTTTTGATATATGTTTTTTTTATGAGATTACTATAAAATCCCCTTTTTGTTACTCAAATTTGGTGTCTGTCTCCTTGGAGGGTGTCGCCGGTCCATTACAGTTACATCTCGAACCCCCGGGGTTTAACATTAACTAATGGGGCTTTTACTCAGAAAGGTTGGGAACCACTGATCTAGGTTTACTTGGTCCTGCCTCAGCTCAGGGGGCTGGACTTGATGCCTTCTCGACCTCCCTTCCAGCCTGATTTTTGATGATACTACATGGGAAAATTGACCAGAACAGCTTCCCCCATGTGGACACACTTATTCCGGGATAAAAGCACCTTTTCCAATTTAACTTAATCTCCTTGGAAACAGAGCTGAGCAAAATACTCCATAGATGACCTCTCCATCTTCATCGTCAAAGGAGACCTGCACAACACCTTCAAAAGATGAGCCTGGGAGTTTAAATTCATAACTTTGTTAGACACACAAATCCTGAGCTCAGCCCTCGTCTACACTGCACAGTCAACACAAGGCAGTTTACGTTGACCTAACTCTGTCAGTGTCTACACTAAAATTTCACTCCCACCAACTTACCTAGCCCACTACACTGACTTAATAAGTCCACCTACAAGAGGCGTTGAGTCAAGGTCGATGTATGTGGTCGACATAGCATCAGCGTCCACATGGCATTGCTTACGTTGACTGTTACTGGCTTTCCACGAGCCATCCACAATGCCCCATGTTGACAGTTCAGTCAGTGCCAGCGCTTCTAATGAGGACAAGCACCGCCCACACAAGGAGCAAAGCGCAAAAGCGATGTCATGACTGCAGCGGCTGTGTGCCGACGTAAATTAGGTCAACTGACTTTTGTAGTGTAGATATGGCCTCGGCAAAGATGCTGCATTTCTGGCCCATTACAGCAATCTGTCACCCCCTAAACATCCTTTGTCCTATGACTGCAGAGGTCTTCACTGCCCACTTCCCCTTGAATGGTCTCTTGCAACACCTGTTAACTGCTTACGCTACACAATCTGTTCCACCTCGTATTTAGCTGTGACGCTCTAAGGGCCTTTCTCAGACCTGAAGAAGTGCTCTGCCTCAGCTTGAGAGCTCGTCTCTTTCATCAACAGAGGTGGGTCCCAGAGAAGATATTACCTCGCCCACCTTGTCTCTATAATTGTTAGAACTACAATCAAAATCCAGAGCAAAGCTTTCCACGGTCGACCAGCTGGACACAGCTAAATAGAGGCAAGGCAGGCTATGTTTAAGGCCTCTTTTCTGGCCCAATGTTCGGGAGCTGGGTCTCGAACTGTAGCTCTGAGCTCCCTGTGGTGCAAGTAGGTTCTAAGCTGCCATGCAGGGACCTGCTGCCCACTAGCAGCATAGGAGCTGAACTCAAGAGAAGGCCCCAGTCCTGGGAGCTGATTGGCTGAATGCTGTGGGACCTGATTGGTCCACAGCTCCTATTTAAATCCAGCACAGGAACAGGAAGTTGTCCAGACACCTGGGATCTACTGTGCTCTGGACTGTGTGTCTTCCTTGCCCTGCCCTGCCCTGCCCTGCCCTGCCCTGCCTCCGGTTGTTGATTTGTGGGCCTGCTCCCAAGTTTGTCTCCTGCCTCTGGTCTCCTGGTAACCTGACCCTGCCGGACACCTGATGCCTGAGTCTCAGTTTGTCCTCTGTCCTGCCTCAGACTCGGACTGCCCTGGGATGTGATCCAGCCTGATTTCCCAACTCCTGCTGTGACCGCTAGAGAAGACTGCCCACGGCCTGGTTGTGATGCCCCCTCCGCCAGTGGGGGAGCAGAAGGAGTCCTAAAAAGGGCTGCTTGGTTGCAGCTGCTGAATTGTGGGCTTGCATGTGTCCACGTGCAAAAAGGATCATCTGACAGCTGCTGCCCGTGTGCCTGTCTGTGATTGGGAGCTTCCAGTCATTGCTGTCCTGTTCCCAATGCCAACATTGTCTTGGATGTGATATGAACATGGAAGAAGCCTGTGCATGGTTTATTTTAATGTGGAGACACCGTTTTGCACAAGTGCTTGGCACGATGAGGCTCTTCATCCAATGACAAGGAAACCAAGACCACTGGAGACCGCCATCCTGAGTCATCCACCTTCACAGCTTTTGAGAGAAATTGTCTCTTCATCCACCTGCTCTGCTGTTGAGGATTTATGGGAAACCCAAGCCGTTGGCAAACTAAAATAGAGAAGGACCTCGTGGCAAGGATCCCAGCATTTCAAGACCCACCAAAGCTAACAGGAAACAGAAAAACAGGGAAAGAGGAAAGAATGTGTCAGTGCTCAACTAGATCCAGATCCGCTCTTCCCACTGGGAACTGTCTGGCCCAACTCTGATCAGATCTGTAGATCCCAAATTGTATTTTTTAGCCACCTGTGGACCCACTAGCCAGAACTCGCCATCCTTTCATGGAAGATGATCATGTGTCAGTTTTGCTGAATTGTTTCGGTCAAAAAAAGAAACCTTAAAACAAACGTCCCTGTGAAACATTTTGTTTCAGGGCAAATGTTTTGTTTGCCCCAAAATTGTCAGTGGACAAAAAAACATCCATTATCTGCCCCATTTTCTTTTTGTCAATATTGATTGTTTTTCATGAGAGAGGGGAACCAAAACGATCATTTTGTTTTGACGTAAAACGATTAATTTCAGTCACGTTCAAATATTTTTTTCAGCTTGATCAATTTGATTTTTTTTTCTAGATCTTTCTGTGATGTAAGCCGGTTGCACTCGCTGGCTGGTCCACACCTCCCTTAAGGGACAATAACCAGTGCCTGGTCCCAAGTCTTTAGCTCTGGTTCCCTGCGGGGTGGGCTGACAAGCTGCCTATGGCCTCCGGACCTTAGCCAGAGGGTTGCAGGGGAGCCGTTTATTGCCTCTGACCCTCAGGCAGGGTGAGGGAGGTAATCACCTCTTCTCAGCTCCCGTGGGGAAGTGGGAAGCAGGCCCACCTGTCTCCACTGTGTCCCAACCCAGGGCCCTAGCAGTGGCACATTCGCAGCCGTTGGTTCAGCGGGGCTCCAGCTGCAACACGCTGTTGGGGTTTTAGCCCATATTGCCCCATGGCCCCTTCCTTCCCCCTGTACCCGGGGACTTGGATGCTCTCTGTGTCCTCTGGTTTGCTGGGGTACTTGGCAAGTGGCTGGCCCCCTAGTCCCTCCTCGTCGATAGGGGCCAGGTCAGGGAATTCATCAGTGGAGGGCAGCTCCTCCACATCGCAGGGTTCCCCGGGTCCGTTGGGCTCACTCCGCTCCCAGGGTTCCCCCCCGCAAGGCAGCTCCTCCAGGTCTGCTCCGGCTTTGGGGAGTAATTCCTCCCCCGGAGCCTCAGTGGGTCCGGTCCAGCTGCTCGGGCTTGGGGTCCTATCCAATTGCCGGGCCTGGGCAAGCCAAGCAGAGCATGGGGCCTTCACCCCAGGGGGCGGTTGTTCCGAGCGGGCCCTCGGTCAGGGTCTGGCCCAGGCCATGGCTGGCGGCAAGGCACGTCTGTCTCCAGCGGCAGCTCTCCTCTTACTGAGCGCCTCTGCTGGCTTTTTGTACTTCCCTTTCCTGGGTTAGCTCCATCCCCCGGGTGCTGGGCAGATTGGCCGGGCAGGCCTGGTTCTGGCCGGCTGGGGCATTGCGACCCTTCTTTGGGACCAGGCTCCAAGGAAGGCCACCGCGCCTCCCTATAGACATTAAAATATTAACGTTAATAATATTATATTTAAAATTCTATCTATATAGTCCATTGAATTATAGACATAAAAGTCTGGTAGGGACCTCAAGGGTCATTTAACCATTTCCACATGTCCATGCAGGACTGATCCATCCACCCACTCATCCATCCTCTACCTACCCATCCCTCTGTATTCTGTGCCTCCCATAACATCATGGAAACATAAGTATGGAAGGGACCTTGAAAGATCATCTCGTGAAGTCCATTGTCCCATGATGAGGCAGCGTTCAGTACATTTAGACCAACCCTGACAGATGAACGTCTAACCTGCTTTTAAACGCCTCCAACGATGAAGGTTTCACCACCCTTCTAGATAATCTATTCCAGTGCTAAACTCTACTTAGAGTTAGAAAGTTTTTTCTAGGATCTTAGATTATATTTAACATCATATCTGTAGCAGACCGCTAGGGCCTGCTCGTGAGCCTGAGGCAGAGAGACGCTCCCTGCGCCCCTGGTGGACAGAACCCGGCCCTACAGGCCAAGCCACCCGGAAGCAGGGGGGCGGAGCTAGGAGCCCGGGGGGCGGAGTATAAAAGACAGGCCAGGGAGCTCAGCCAGGGGGAAGCTCCCGGCCGAGGCAGATGTTCCTTGCCGGAGGCAGCAGCCTGGGTCTGACCCAGGAGCCGAGGGCAGGCCCAAACCAACCCGGACTGACAGCCCCGGGTGGGAGAGACCGGATCTAACGGACTTGGACGACTGGGGTGAGCCGGCCAAACCCTGGGACCCGCCAGGGCTGCCAGACCCAACTGGATGGGGGGCGCTGCCCCGGCCCCAACCGGCAGGAGACCTGCCTAGCCACTACCCCAGGACCTCCTGAGGCCGGGCCCGACCTGGAGGAATTGCCGGAGGCGGATGAGCCCTCTCCGGCGTGGGGAGACGGAGGACGCCCAGAAGGAACCCCAGGCCCCTGTGACCTAGAGGAGCTACCCCTCGCCGACGACCCCGACGAATGGCCCGACCTACTGCCCGCTGACAGTGAAGGCCTGGCCGGCCTGCCGCTCGCCGCTTCACCCCCTGCTCCCGGGCGCCGGTCGTGGGCGCAGGTACTCCGGGGCTGGGCGGGAGGAAGTGGCCCAGGGAGGCCACAGGTGGTGGCCGAGATTGGGGCCAATCCTATGTCGGCGTGTTGCGGACGGATCCCCGCCGACCCAGTGGCAGTCCTCTCCTGCCACTGGTAGGGCCCTGGGCTGGGACACAGTGGAGTCGGGTGGGCCTGCGTCCCCCACCCCCTTTCCGTCCCTAGCCTTGCCAAAGTACCCCGAGACCCAACATAGACTACGGTGCTTGCCTGCCCTGCCAAGGGGCCGGGGGCAAGTAGACTACGGTGCTTGCCCGCCCTGCCAAGGGGCCGGGGGCAAGTAGACTACGGTGCTTGCCTGCCCTGCCAAGGGGCCGGGAGCAAGTAGACTACGGTGCTTGCCCGCCCTGCAAAGGGGCCGGGGGCAAGTAGACTCCGTGGGAGCCCACAGAGAGACTGAAATTCCCCTCTGAGTAGAAGTGGCTGACCCGGGTGGGTCAGAAACGTTTACAATATCAAAGTCATAACTAAATGACTCTTACACAAAGTAAGTTGTCATGGGTTAAGAGGGAAGCTCCTCTCCTGGATCAATAACTGGTTAAAAGACAGGAAACAAAGAGTCGGAATAAACGGTCAGTTTTCAGCATGGAGAGAGGTAATTAGTGGTGTCCCCCAGGGGTCTGTACTGGGACCAGCGCTGTTCAACATATTTATAAATGATCTGGAAAAAGGGTAAACAGTGAAGTGGCAACATTTGCAGATGATACAAAACTACTGAAGATAGTTAAGGCCAAAGCAGACCGTGAAGAGTTACAAAGGGATCTCACAAAACTGGGTGATTGGGAAACAAAATGACAGATGCAATTCAATGTTGATAAATGAAAGTAATGCACATTGGAAAACAGAATCCCAACTGTACATATAAAATGAGGGGATCTAAATTAGCTGTTGCCACTCAAGAAAGAGATCTCGGCGTCATTGTGGATAGTTCTCTCAAAACATTCACACAATGTGCAATGGCAGTTAAAAAAGCTAACAGAATGTTGGGAACCAAAAGAAAAAGGATAGATAATGAGACAGAAAATATCATAAAGCCTCTATATAAATCCATGGTATGCCCACATTTTGAATACTGCATGCAGATCTGGATTCTCCATCTCAAAAAACATATATTGGAATTGGAAAAGGTACAGAAAGGGCAACAAAAGTAATTAAGGATATGGAAAAGCTTCATAACAGGAGAGAGGAATAAGATTTGGACTTTTCAGCATGGAAAAGAGACGACTAGTGGGGATATGATAGAAATCTATAAAATCACGACTGGTGTGGAGAAAGTACATAAGGAAGTGTTATTTCCTGCTTCTCATAACACAAGAACTAGGGGTCACCAAATGAAATTAATAGGCAGCAGGTTTAAAACAAACAAAAGGAAGTATTTCTTCAAACAACACACAGTCAACCTGTGGATCTCTTTGCCAGAGGAAGTTGTGAAGGTCAAGATTTTAATAGGGTTCCAAAAAAGAACTACATGAGTTCCTGGAGGATAGGTCAATCAATGGCTATTGGACAGGATGGGCAGGGATGCAAAACCATTCTCTGAAGTGTCCCTGGTCTCTCTTTGCCAAAGGCTGGGAATGGGTTTGAGGAGATGGATCACTTGATGATTGTCTGTTCTTTTCATTCCTTCTGAGACACCTGGCATTGTCCACTGTCAGAAGATAAGATATTGGGCTAGCTGGACCATTGGTCTCACCCAGGATGGCTGTTCTTATGACTCAGAATGACAATGTTGACATGAAACATTTTGTTTTTTCTTTTTTGAAATGTTTTATGAAGGCAAAGTTACAATAGAACTTTAAAAGGGTACATTGTACATTACTTATTCAGCATCAGGTGTACGTTCAAAGAACCAGACTAAAAATTCTGGTTTGTTCCCGCTTTGCTGAGTACGCTAGAACTCAGAAATTTAGAAATACCTGTCCTTTCTTTGGCACTTCTCCTGTGTACATACTTGGTGTGAACTGTTTTTAACATTATCACAGAATCATAGACCCATAGGGTTAAAAGGGACAGCAAGTGTCATCTAGTCTAACTCCTGCCGTAATGCAAGGTTATAGAAATGACACACTTCTATTACAGAAAGGTAACTTTTCAACATGATCAAAACGATTTTATTTTATTTTTGACATTTTTGCAGCGTCAGACATTGAGAAATGTCAGTTTTTCATTTCCATTCACAATGGATTCTTCCCTCCATTCGAAAATGTTTGAGTTTCTTATAGAACGAAAGTTTCATTTTCCAACCAGCTCTGGTTTCTGAGCACAAAATGCCTCTCTCTCTTTGTCAATCTCTTCTCTGACACAGCTTCTGGGTGCACTGAAGATTGTGAGACTTGCTTAAAAAAATCACAAGATGTTTTAAAAAAATAAACCCTACTGGGATTTATTTATACACTGTTTTTTGAGCCTCTAAAGGTCTGTTTCCCAGTTTTTCCCCCTAACCCAGGGCTAGAAGTGGCCTTTTTTGACAAAAGCTCAGTATCTCATTGAGTCACATGACTCCAGGAGCTCAAGGCTTTAAGAAAAGAACCAACTCTCATGAGACTTATCATTAAATCATGGGAAATTTGCATCACTGATTATCAGCCTTGTAAGTCTTACAATTTTACCCTGAGTTTACTGGGGGGATGTAAATAGCTACATGTAAATGTAAAGATCTAGGAACAAATTATGAGGCTGGGGGACTCTATCGTGGGAAGCAGTGACTCTGAAAAAGGTTTAGGGGTTGCAGTGGGTAACACCTGACCACGAACTCCCTGGGCTTGATTGCACTCCAGCTCCATCACTGTCACTATGTTGCTGTGATGCTGCACAATAAAGTTTGAACTCCACAAGACTGACTTCAGAGCAGTTAAAGCAGTTAAAGCCACTTAGCCACCCGTGCCAATGCAGGAGACCCGATCAAAGTCCTCTGCGCTATTTATGGTGTTTTAAAGCCATTCTTACAAGTTTTAAACTGGTCTCCCCATCGTCAGGCTGATCGCGCGCTTTTAAAAGCCGTCTCGCGGTTTTCAAGCTGATCCAACACTGCTAAATTAAGTCTCACGATTTTAAAGTTCAACCTCTTGATTTTTAAACCAATCTCGTGAATGTCTGGCCGTGTCATGATTTTTAAGCCAATCTCCCCCATTTTAAACCAATGTCATGATGTGTGAAGCAGCAGCCTTGTGATTTTTTTTAGGCTGATTTCATGATTTTTAAAGCAATCTCACAATCTTCAAGTGGATTCTGTCACAGATTTTTAATCCAATCTCAGGATTGTGTCAGGCCTGGCTCGTAACTGTTTGCTGCTTTGGGCTGGTCCCTGTCCCAATCCCAGCTGGGCCAGCTCCCCTCACCCCTCACCCCTCAGGGGCTGCAGAGAGTTGGGAGGAGGGACAGCAGGGGCGTGTGTGTGGTGGTTTATTGTGGCAGGCGTGACACATTGTGAGCTCTCAGTTCATTCCGGGGTACCCCTTCCCTATAGTGCTCCTCACCCACTGGGCAACTTTGCAGACATTGGCGTAGACCCCGGGATGTCCCTTCGAGGCACAGACGGACATCCCCCAGGAGACCACGCCCTGCAGCTTCCCATCGCAGACCAGCGGGCCACCAGAGTCACCCTGTGGAGACAACACAGAGCCATCAGCAAATGCTCCCCGCACGCGCGTGCTCACACCCACACACACCCACAGATCAGGGCCCATCTGCTCCAACGGGGGGTGACAGGGACAAAGACACACAAGAAGGCCCATCTCCAACTGGGGGTGACAGAGACACGCGTGCGTGCGCGCACACCCACAGAGGTGGACAGGAAGGGTTTAAAGAGCAGCAGTGGATTCTGGTGGCCACACCTGTGCTGGGGTCAGGCTCGGGAGGTGGCCGTACAGGGCGGGAAGCCCAGCAGTTTGGGCTTGGTGCGGACGGAGGGCAGATTGGCTTCTCTGCCATGGGGCATGAAGGCCGGCTGGGGCCGGGGGCTGAATGACACTTGCCCCTCAGCTGCATGCCGAGAAGGATTTGGGGCCGTGGGGGATGATCAGAGTAAACAGAGAGTATTGAACGGGGTGAGCTCCGACACCCAGGAACTCAGCCACTCTGCACCTGCTCTGTTCTCCAGGAGGCCTCCTTACCTGGCACGAGTCTACGCCGCCCTGTGGCACGCCAGCACACAACATGTTGTCTGTGATCTTGCCCCGATAACTTGCCTGGCACTCGGCCTGGCTGACGGTATAGACCTTTGCGCACTGCATGGCGTCTGGGAACTTCTCTGGGCAACGACAGAAAAACAAGAGTTCATGAGTAGGGTACAAGGTGCAAGAGACGTGTAAGACCCTCCGCTGGCGTAACCTGGCATAGATCCACTAACTCCAGTGGAGCCATCGCTGACTGACACCAGCGGGGGGCTCACTCCATTGACTCCAATGCAGCTATGGCTGATTGACCTCAGGTGGCATCTGGCCCCAGTGACTCCAATGGAGCTATGGCCGACTGACACCAGCTGGGATCTGGCCCCATTCCTTTTCCATAAAAGGAAACTTCTGATGATTCAGTGGAGAAGTCAAAAAAACCCCACCCAACCTCATTTCAGGTCAAACTAATTGTTTCATTGAGATCCAGTATTTTATGTTCTTGTATAATGTTTCATTGTCATTTGAAGTGTGTTTGTAACCTTTGAAAACTGTTGTAAAAAGAAAAGGACGGGTAATTGTAAATGGAAATGTTCTGAACAGAAAAAAAAATCAAGTCATTGTGACCCAGTGTTTTCAAAATGCACAGTTTTGACACTTTTCAGAACATTATTTCTGAAATGAACAGTTTTGTGCAATGGCCCCCATTGGTGGGACATTTGGTGATGTTGAAGCTGCATTTTTCACCAAAAATTGTTTCAAGTGGAAAATTCCCCCCAGGAGAAGACAAAGACCTTTGACAGCCGGTTAAGCCTGAAAGACCTTCCACTCCCATCCCCAAACTGAGCCCAACCTCAGCCCCTCCCGTCTACACCCCAGCACTTCATACTTAGCGGTGAACTAATGGTGCCCCATCCCGACACGCTGCATCGTCTTCCTGGAGCAGGACAACTGGTAGGCAGGCTGATCGTGTTCACGTAGTTGTTGAGGTGAGCCGGCTCATCCAGCTCCAGAAGCATGAAATCGTTGTCATGATATTTGACGTTATACTCTGGGTGCACAACGTACTTGCGGATTCTTCGTGTCTGCTCTGTGGATTCCTTCACCTTTAGATTATAATCCCCCAGACGCACCTGCAGCGAGCTACATGGAGAGGCCAAAGGGAAAGATCGACAGATGGCTATTCAACCAGAGTTGGGCCCATAATAGAGTTTTCAATGTTGAGGTAGCCTCCAAGACGTTTTCAACTTGGTTCCCCAAGAACTCAGTTCTGATCTCCCATCTTCTAGTCTTATTTCTTTCTTGGCCTCCACTTAGACTCCAAAGAGTGGATCAGACTCACGTGTAAGGGGTGGGAACGGGGCATACCCCAAATCCATACAATTATACAAGTATTTCTACCTTATATACAAGTTGAACCCTCTTCTGATGCATACATCCTCCATTTTACACTGTATCATGCACTTTATGGTTGGTCCGGTTATATTTCAGGCCCAATTCCTGTACATATCATGCATGGGAGCTGGGTATATGACTCCAGGGAAGGCTTGGGGCAAAAGTCTTAAATGAATAAATGAAAACATTTTGAAAATGTCGACATGAGACATTGTGATTCTATAAATGATTATTTATACATTTTAGTTAGTTTTTGCTAATAGAACAAATAGACCAAATTCATCCTAAGACGCCAAGCAAGTTAGGACAAAAGGAGGGGAGGGGAAACAACACATTTATCTTCAGGACCTGCGGTAATGATAGAGCTTTAAAAAGTCAGCTGGAATTGCTTTAAATTTTTCGGGTATGCCTGTTCTGTGGAACACCAGTCATTCAATTGCTGCCAGATCAGCCCTATCACTGAGGGAAGCATCAATGTTTGGTGGGGACTGACTTTTCCATTTTTACAGGATTCACTTTTTAGCGACCAGAGCCACATGTTAGAACCAGGTTGCCTTGTCCCCAGGCAAGCTCTAGCTGTCAGGAAATATATCTGAGGATGACATTTAAAGGGGAGGGGCCACTGCGATTTAAAAAACCCAACTTTTTTTTTGTTCAAAGCCAAGGAGTGGACAAAATGAAAGTGAATTTGCAAAATGTTTCCCCATTGCTAAATCTGCACTTTTTGACTGGGGGAAGGGGGAAAATATTCTGTGAGAAAAGTTCCATCCAGATCCTCCGTGTGAGCGACAAAGCTGAGACTAGCGAGCAGTGGGGGAGTTTCCCTCTGCACACGCCATTGGGGAGGCCAAAGTTGGCAATGCTGCATCCTGTGCCAGGATTGGTTCGGTTTAAGAAGGATGCTGGAAAACCACTGAAGGTGCAAAAAGGAGCCACAAAAATTATTTGAGGCCTGGGAAAAAATGGAGGCAGTTGGAGCTAGGGTCTGGGGGAAGTGCAGAGGGAGACTTAGGCATGGATGGGGGACATCAAGGGAGAAGATAAGGACAGGGCCATGGGTTATCCCCATGGAGCACACTCTCTCCCTTCACCCCTGCTTTGACTTACCCGATCAAGCTGCCACAGTGGGCAGCAGTTAGCACCCACTTCTGGTCTACCAGGCTCCCAGCACAGTGGATATGGCCATTCCTTAGGAGACCCACCTGGTAGGGCCGTGAGCCGATGGAGCAGGGTCCCCCTCCAATGATCCTCTGTTCCTCTACCTCTGATGCTGCAGTGGAGAGAAAGCAGGATGACCATGAACCGTCACTTGCACCCGGCTGTGCGAAAGAAGAAGGTGATCTGAGGATGGCCGAGGCAAGGTATTTCCAGCCGTGATCGGGACACATTAATGACCCTGGGAAAACCTCCAATTCTGGTCATGTATATTCCAGAAAGAGGAATTCCAACAGGAACAGGTGTAGAGAAGGGTGCTAGGATGATCAAGGGGACAAAGAGCCAATCTTACAAGGGGAGGCGGAAAGAGCTTGGCTTCTTTAACCTAAAACGAAGGCCGAAAAGGGATCTGATGGCTCTCTGGAAATGCAGCGGGGGAAAGAGCTAGAGGCAACATTGGCACATGAACAAATGGGGATAAAGTGGCCATGGATAAATCTAGGCTGAGAATTAGAAAACGGTTACTAACTATGGGAGGAGGGGGGTTGTGGAACAGCAGTGGGGGGCAAAAATACTCATTAGTTTGAAGATGGAACTCAATATGTTTCTACGACAGAGTTGTCTCCTGTAACAGACACTGTACATCAGGAGGCGCCCTTCAGTCCTACTATGATCTTATGATTCTCTCTTCTACCAGGGATTAGAGCTGGAGCAGGCAAGGATGTAGATTTTCTGGATTGTAGGAAATCCCACCATTTCAATTTTTTTTCTCCCTGTTCCAATGTGGAAACAATTTCCCCCCAAAAAAATTTCTGATGAAACCAATTAAGTGGGGCAGGAGGAAATCCGTTTCAGGTTGATCAGAACCTTTTGGTTTTGACAAAATCATAGCATCATGGAAATGTTAGGCTGGAAGGGACCTCGAGAGGTCGTCTCGTCCAGCCCCCTGCACTGAGGCAGGACCAAATAAACCTAGACCAGCCCTGACAGGGGTTTATCCAACCTGTTCTTAAAAACCTTCAGTGACGGGGATTCCACAACCTCCCTCGGAAGACTGTTCAGAGCTCAGTTCCTCTTATAGTTAGAAAGTTTTTCCTGATATCTAACCTCAATCTTCCTAACTTCAGATTAAGCCCATTACCTTTTTGTCCTACCTTCAATAGACATGGAGAACAATTTACCACTGGACCTTTTTATAACCGTACTGAACATGTTAGAAAACTGTTATCAGGTTCCCCCTTCAGTTTTCTTTTCTCAAGACTAAACAGACCCAGTTTTTAATCTTTCCTAGTAGGTCAGGTTTTCTGGACCTTTGATCATTTTTGGTGCTCTCCTCCAGACTCTCTCCAGTTTGTCCACATCTTTCCTAAAGTGTGTTGTCCAGAATTGAACTCAGCTCTCCAGCTGAGGCCACACCGGTGCCGAGGAGGGTGGGACCACCTCCCGTGTCTTAAATATGAAGTTCCGGTTAATATGCCCTAGAATGATATCTGCCTTTTTCATAGCTGCATCACATTGTTGACTCATCTTCAATTTGTGATCCACTGTCAACCCCAGATCCTTTTCAGCAGTGCTGCCACCTAGCCACATATTCCCGATTTTGTAGTTTGTGGTTGATTTTCCTTTCCCAAGTGAAGTGTCTTTATGGAATTTCATCTTGCTGAGTTCAGAGCAATTCTCTGATTGTCAAGTTCATTTTGATTTCTAATCTTGTCCTCCAAAGTGCTTGCAACCCCTCCCAGCTTGGTGTCACCCACCAATTTTCCAAGTGTATTCTCTACTCCAAGTTATCAATGAAAATAATAAATATCCAGACCCAGGTCTCAGCCCTGTGGGACACCACTAGATACACCCACTAAATTTGACAGTGAAACTCTGAGAACTACTCTTTGAATATGGTTTTTTCAACCAGTTGTGCACCCACTTTCTAGAAATTTAATCTCAACCACATTTCCCTAGTTTGCGTATGATCATGTCACATGGGACTATGTCAAAAGCCAGTCTAAAATCAAGATATCTCTCGTCGACTGCTCCCTCCCATCTGCTAGGCCAGTTACCCTGTCAAAGAAGGAAATTAGGTTGGTTTGGCACAATTTGTTCTTTACAAATCCATGCTGGCTATTCCTCAGAACCCTATCATCCTCTAGGTCCTTACAAATTGATTGTTTAATAATTCGTTGCAGTATCTTTCCAGGTATCAAAGTTGGGTGGCCTGGTCTTTAATTCCCCGGGTCCTCTTCATTCCCCTTTTTAAAGATAGGCACTACGTCTGCTCTTCTTCTGTCTCCTGGGACCTCCACCTGTCCCCCAGAAGTTCTCAAAGATAATTGCAAATGATTCAGAGATTGCTTCAGCTATTTCGTTAAGTTAAAATTCCTTAGATTGAATTTCAACAGGCCCCGCTGACTTGAACACATCTAATTTAGCTAAATATTCTTCAATCTGTTCTTTCCCTATTTTGGCTTGTGTTCCTTCCCCTTTGTTGTTAGTATTAAATGTGCTGCGTATTTGGTGTCCATTAACTTTTTTAGTGACAACTGAAGCAAAATAGGCATTAAATAGCTCAGCTCGCTTGATGTCATCTGGTGTTAGCTCTCCCTCCCTGCTAAGTAGAGGACCTACACTTTCCTTTGTCCTTCTCTTGCTCTCAATTTATTTAAAGAACTTCTTTTTATTGCCTTGTATGTCCCTTGCTAACTCATTTTGTGCCTTAGATCTTCTGAGTTTGTTCCTACATTCTTGGGCTATTCTTTTCTTCTTTTCCTTAGCACTTTGTCCATATTTCCAGTTTTTGTAGACCTCCTTTCTTATTTTCAGGTCATTTAAAGAGCTTCTGATGGAGTCATTTTGGCCTCTTCCTATTCCTATCTTTCCTTCTCATTGGGATAGTTTGCAGTGGTGCCTTTAATATTGCCTCCTTGAAAAACTGCCAGCTCTCCTGAACTCCTATTTTCCTTAGATTGTCTTCCCATGAGATCTTACCTACCAGTTCTCGGAGTTTGTTAAAGGCTGCTTTTTTGAAGTCCATTGTCCTCATTCTGCTGCTTTCAAGCCTTCCTTTCCTTAGAGTCATGAAATTTATCATTTCATGATGACTTGCACCCAAATTGCCTTCCACCTTGAGATTTGCTACCAAGTTCCCCTGTTGGTCAGAATCAAGTCTCACACACTCATAGCTTCCGCGAATTGTAGATCTATAACAGCGGCTCTCAACCTTTCCAGACTACTGTACCCCTTTCAGGAGTCTGAGTTGTTTTGCGTACCCCCATGTTTCACCTCATTTAAAAACTACTTGCTTACAAAATCGGATGTAAAAATACAGAAGTTTCACAGCCCTTTATTACTAAAAAATTGCTGACTTTCTCGTTTTTCCATATAATTATAAAATAACTTAATGGAATATCAATATTGTTCTTACATTTCAGTATACAGAGCAATATAAAGAACTCATTCTCTGTGTGAAATTTAAGTTTGTACTGACTTTGCTAGTGCTTTTTATGTAGCCTGTTGTAAAAGTAGGCAAATATCTAGATGCATTGATTTACCCTCTGGAAGATCTCTGTGTACCTCCAGGAGTACATGGGGAACCACTGATCTATAATATACACTCACCATTGAGTTAAATTTGCTCATTCCTTTTGTAGATTCCCATACCCATGTGTCCTTCATGAATGAACTTTAAAATCCAGGAATGTTTGTTTGATTTTTTTCCCCTGAGGATAAATGGAAGCTTCCCTTGGAGAAGTTCATTTTCCACCACTGAAGGCTTATATGTTTAGGCATGAAATGCTTTTTCCATCCAGAGTGTAGAACATGCATCATGGACTTCATTATCTCTTCCTCCGTGGTAGCATGTAGTCACATATCCCACATGTGCGCTGACACACCAGCTGAGAATGTTGATGTGGAAGTCAACCTTGGATTTGGTTTCTGGAGCGTGGCCTTGGCGGGTCACATATCAGATCTTGGCCAATGCATCAGCCTGCAATTATTTGACTTCCTGATGTGCGCTTTGGAAAGATTCCATTCAGTGACTTCCAAGAAAGAGGTCAGGGAATGATAAGTCATTTCTGCAATGTTCAAACCATTCTCCAACCACTTTTTGAAGCGATCTAGCTCCTTGGCAGCAAGAACTTGAAATTTTGCACAGACGTAGCCCTTGAGCCAGGGAGGTGCCTTTTGCTGTTCCCATGAAAATTCACCCAGATTTGGTCAAATTAAAAACCTCCAGAAATCAGCATTTACACATGCTTAATAGAAGAGGGGGTTGGTCAGTGACTAGAGTTTCCTGGCTCTACCACAACACACAGAATTAAAGCTGTCAAGCTTTTTAGAGTGGAACATTTTCCCTTTTTGTCAAAGTCAAAAATTTCCATGGGAACATGTTGATTGTGATGCAAATTCATTACAAAACAAAAAAGATCAAAGCAGAGTGGTCTCCTATAGAGGCTGAGCTCCACAATCAAACAACATCTCACATGATTCCTCAGGGCCCAGAACTCCCATGATGCACTAGCGTCTCCTCACCAGAGGTGCATGGTGTTTCATGGGAAAGGCAGTCTGACCCGGGCATTGGACATTATCCAAAAAGGCCATTTTGATTTGTCTTATCAAAGTCATGTTTGTTCACGTTTTTTCTTTGAAGAATTAACATTATGTTACAAATGGTGCTATATAAAAGTTATATATTTCTATACATGCTTTCAATTTAAAGCCATCAAAATCTCCATGAAAAAGATTTATTCCCTCCCCCGCAAAAAACAAAAAAAAACCCCATGTTTCATTTTGTGGCAAATGTCAGAATTCTTCCCTTTTGCCCTGATTTGAGATAAACACAGATTGTGAAATCATGGCTCCCTGCCTGCTCTACAGATAATAGAATAATCAGACACGAGGCCTGAATATATTAATTCCCTTTCGCAACCTTAGTGATGAGCACTGTGGAATCAATAATCAAAAATGTGCCAAGAGGGTGGCTTTTCATAACCAGCCAGCCACCTTAAGCAACCTCTCGAAGACATTCCCGCCCTGAAATTGCAGAACCTTCTCACCCAACCCAACTTTGGCTTCTCTTGCGACTTCTTTTTCCTACCTGCTGCCCCAGCCACGAGCATTACGGTGATCAGCAGCTCCATGGTGGTTGTGGTGATGGATACGGTAGGAGTCTTCGCTGTCTTTACTGCACTGAAAGATATGGAAAAGGAATCGCTGGCCATAGGAGTCCTGAGGAGGATGGATGGCCTGACGGATAAGGTGCTCACCTAGGATTTAAGGAAGCCAGGCTCTTTCCAGACTCCCATGAGCAAGCAATTTCTCTGTGCCTCAGCAATCCTGAATGTACCATGAGGAGGAAAGCCCTGCCGTACTGGGGGAGGATAGACAAACTGTAATAGTCTGATGGCCATGGGGGCCCACTCTGCCTTAGGGGCATTTTCCATGAAAAGACCTGATCTGTGGAGGGGGGGGACACCTCAATCCAGATTAAAAAGATTTCTATGTGCTGCACTCAACCATCCCTTCTCCTCCTAGCTCTGCTTCTAACGTGTCACCCCAATAACAGATGCAGGCGAACCCCCTGGAGCCAGTCTTCTAACAAAGAAATGAATCAATTTAAGGCACTGATCTGGCCCCCCTCATGGTAGCATCTGAGCACCTCATAATCTCTACAATATTTAACCTCGCAACTCCTTGGGGAGGTAGGGCAGGGCTATTATCCCCATTGTACAGATGGGGAAACTGAGGCAGAGAGAGAGAGACTAAGCAAATGGGATGAGGTCAGACAAGGAGGGAATGGCAGACCAGAGATCAGAAGCCATGTCTTCTGAGTATCATCTGCGCAATGCCCCAAGCCATCACCCTACGTCGCTCCACAAACTGCAGAGATCTCCTGTCCACCCTGCCGCATGATCCAGTCAGGTTTCCTGAAAACCGGGGCTGGACTGTCCCTACTTCACCTGTAGCTCTTGGTTGTGGCACCCAGGAGCAGAAGAGGCTCACGCAGTTGTGTCGTGGACAAGAATCCTCTGGGGTGGGACACTTTATATGCCAAGGAAATGGGCTGTCCCTGATGAGTCAACATGATTGCACATC
>ML675673.1:168855-198217 GCA_007922155.1 Mesoclemmys tuberculata | reverse complement strand
TCAGACTGTCTGAGCAGGGGGAAGTTCCACTAAAACCTTCCTTACATCCTCCCCCCAGTTGAGAATTTGTCGTCCCGGCAAATCATGATCCAGTTTATACCTTCCACATGAGTTCTCCCCAAAGGGTCTAAGGAAACCAACTATGGCTTCCACCAGTCTGTGAGCTAGGTGTATCACTTCCTCACTATTTACTCCAGGTGCGTCATAAGTTAACCTGTTGACTGGCCTTATAATTCTATCACGCCTATTGAGCGTGGGTCTGTCAGAGGCCAAGGGAGCTTCTTCTTGGACTAGGGATGGTGGTGATTCTTTGGAGGGTCCCTCAACTACTGGCACAGGACCCTGCATTTCTTGCTCCAGTCCAGACAGATCCAGGACCTCAGGGACACTTCCCACCTGTGTATCCCCACTGTCCAACAGCCTAGCAGTGTCATTGCTAGTCTGCTGTGCTATCCCAAACCTTGGGAACGTTGGGGAGACAAGCTCATTGTCCCAACCTGGTCCTGCTGTCAATGTGGGTGCATCAACAACAGGCCTAAATGCTTCTGCCATGGGGTTCAGAGCCGACGCATTGGAACTCTCACTGGGTTCCTCAGATCGAGACCAGGATCTGGTCTTCATCCTGGGGTATACTACTGAAATATCCTCTTCTTCAGACTCGCTCTCAGATGCTCTGAGTAGGGGTGGGTTAATCCTTGGGAGCCTATTGCTTGTGTTGGGTGTTGGATTCGGTCCAGTGTCTCTGCTTTGCCTTAGTACCATGTCATGGTCTAGTCCACTGGGTGCACCTACCAATTCTCCCACGGGCAGTAAGAGATTTCTATGTACCGTCTTCATTGGTCCTGAACCTGTCTCAGGTCTAATTTTGTAAACCGGCAGATCTCCCAGCTTTTCCTCCACCAAGTAAGGTATTGCCTTCCATCGGTCAGCTATTTTGTGTTTGCCAGCAACCCCCAGGTTACGTAGCAGGACTCTGTCTCCTGGCTGGAGGTCTTGGGACCGCACCCTAGCATCATATCAGTGCTTGTTCCTATCTGAGTTCTTGCGGGCCGCAGCCGTAGCTAATCGTTACGCCTCCTGCAGCTTTTCTCTTAGTCGTGAAACGTATTGCTGATGCGTCTCATAGCTATCTCCATCCTCGGATACGCCGAAACACAAGTCGATGGGCAATCTTGGTTCTCGCCCAAACATTAACAGATAGGGGGTGACGCCAGTAGCATCATTCTTTGTAGCATTGTAGGCATGCACCAGAAATGCTACATGCTGACTCCAGTTTGCCTTTTGCTCGGGCCGTAAAGTTCCCAGCATATCCAACAAAGTTCGATTAAACCGCTCAGGCTGAGGATCACCTTGTGGATGGTAGGGTGTTGTCCTGGACTTCTTAATTCCGGCTATCCTCAGTACTTCCTTCAGAAGATGACTCTCAAAGTCCCGACCCTGATCAGAGTGTATTCGGGCTGGGAACCCGTACACTGAAAAATATTTTTCCCACAACACTCGAGCAACAGTAGTAGCCTTCTGGTCACGTGTAGGGTAGGCCTGTGCATAGCGTGTAAAATGGTCTGTCACCACTAAGATGTTCCCCATATTTTTTCTGTCCACTTCCAAAGACAAAAAGTCGATGCATACCAGCTCCAATGGTTTGTTGCTGGTGATATTCTTCAAATATGCCGCTCTAGTGGGCAGGGTTTTCCTTTGAACACACCGAGCACAGGTTTCACATTTCTGTCGAACATCATCAGCCATCCGGGGCCAATAGAACCTATTACGAATGAGCTCTAAGGTTCTTTCCATTCCCAGATGCCCAAAGTCATCATGCAAGGCCCTCATAGCCAGAGCTCTGAACTCTTTTGGTAGCACTAGCTGTGTTCGTTGCTTTTGCAAGGGGTCTGTGGTGACCCGGTGCAGCACCCCCTGAATCAGTTTTAGTTTGCCCCATTCTCTCACTAGTAGTTTGCACTCAGGGGTAGATGGAATCACTGTGGCAGGGTCTCGCCCCTCCCTTTTTGCAAGCAGCGTGTCACGAATGTCAGCATCTTGCAGTTGAGCTTTTTCCCAGTCGGCAGCACTGAGCATGGGCAACGGGGATTGATCTAACACGATATAGTTCACTGAGAGAGGTGGCACACTTTCAGGTGGCAGGCCCAGAGTTTCAGCCACGCAACCATGAGGGCTCTTCTGGTCCTCTGGCTCCTGACACTTCCCACTGCAAATAGCTCTCACTCCATCCACAGGGATTGCAGCACGGTCTGATGCTTGTGGACGCCGGGACAATGCATCCGCATCCACATTGCTTCTCCCAGATCGGTACTGAATGCTGAACTCATAGTTGGCCAAGGCGGCAACCCATCTTTGCCCAGTAGCATCCAGCTTAGCACTTGTTAACACATAAGTCAATGGGTTGTTGTCTGTCCACACTTGAAATTGAGCACCATACAAGTAGTCCCGAAATTTCTCAGTAATGGCCCATTTCAAAGCCAAGAATTCCAGTTTATGGGCAGGGTAGCGGGTTTCACTATCCGATAGCCCTCGACTGGCAAAGGCCACAGGTTTTCATGTGTCGTCAACTTCCTGGTACAGGATGGCTCCTAGACCCTCCAAACTAGCATCTGTGTGTAAGATAAATGGTTTGCCTGGGTCAGCAAAGACCAGGACTGGAGCGTGAGTTAGGCAATTCATCATATCTCCCCCCGCTTTACAATGCTAAAACATCTGTCCGCCACCTCTGTGGCACTCTATTTAGTTTATGGTAAAGTATTTTATCATAACAAGTTAGGCACAGTTTTGCTGACATCTGTTCATACAATTGAAGGACAACATTTCCTTACCCCAGCAGTTAACACAAAAGTGGTTTGTAGCCCAAAACCAGCCATGCTAACCATTTCCCATTATGCTCAGCACCTAGGTGTGCTAATTTGCAAATACAACGCCCATGCTACAAAGTGCCCCCCCTCCTTTCAGCAGACTGAGCATGAGGGAGCACCACTCACCACTCAGACTGTCTGAGCAGGGGGAAGTTCCACTAAAACCTTCCTTACATATAAGACTTGTTAGTGTAAGGTTATATAAGCTTTAAGAAATGTATGCTTAGGGTCGTCCTGACCACCGGGCTACCTCCTTACGTAAGGATAATAAACTTTGACTTTGCTAAGCTGTTGTCTGGCTAATTTGGACCATCCACTGGGCAACGGACGTATAAGTAAGGATCCCTGAATTTGGGTTCCTCGACAGTTTGGCGACCCAGATGGGACCTGCCTAGCGCGCATCCTCTTCGTCCCAGCTCCACCGAATTACCCAGCCGGCACCAGGTGAATTCACCTATTGGGGTTATTTGTGGAGGAGCTAAGGCGGTGGGAAGGCGAGAAGATAAGGTCCCTTGTTTATTTTGTCAGCAAAGTCTAATCACTATAATTCCAATCCGTAATGCCGTGTGTGGGTGAGAGTTGGTGAGCAACTTCTGACTGTAATTCCAATCCGTAATGCCCTGTGTGGGAGAGAGGTGGTAAGCAGCTATAATTCCAAGCTGTAATGCCCTGTGTGGGTGAGAATGGTGAGCAATTTCTGATCAGAAACCCCAGTTAAGGGTGAGGAGCAGTTTTCTCCCACCCCTGGGAGTCCATTGGACTATATGGTTAAGAATTTCAGGTCTATTCCAGGTTCTAAGAAATTGTCTATAAAGCGCTTAATTCTGTTATGTAAAATTACCTGGTCAAGTGTTTTTTTTGAAGATTCTGGTAAATAATCACCACTGAAGGGTACCTTTGATTTAGACAAACTGCAGTATTTTAAGGAATTTTTAAATGACCCACACCCCGGGTAAATGAAATGTTGGTATCTGTGAGATAATGTAGCTTTAAACGCCGTACGGGAAATCAATTGTGAAGAATTTAAAAAAGAAACTGGTATTTGTAGTGCCATCATCTGCGCCACTGATTTTTAACACCGGTGAATTAATTTTAAAAATCTATCCATCTTTTACTAACCCTCCGCCGTGTGATGTGAAAGGTTTAAAGGCAGGGAGAGCAGAGGAGGAGGACTGGCCACCCCCTCCTGGAGTGTATTTGAGGAAGAGTCTAGGACCCGAGAGGAATTCTCTGCACCACCTTGTGTTACTCCCCAACTGTCAGATTTGCCTGTTCGTGGGAGAATTAAAGCTCAGACTCGTCAGGGACTTTCTGACGAGCTCCTTTTTTATCTTTACTGTTGGCTTTTCTTTTTTGAAGGGGCTGGAGGGACAGCAGGTTTGCTCACTGCAGCTTTTACGTTACTATTTGATGGGGGTAACTGATGGATGCCGGAGGAGATACCTTCTGGCTCAATAGGGGTGGGGGTGATCTGGAGCAGCAGCCTCTTACTTAAGGGAGCCTGGGAGATTTTTTGTTCTTTTCTACTGTGTCCCAGTCACTTCCTTTATTGCTGTCCTTTCACTCCCTTCCTCCTGAAGGGTTTGGCTTCATATTTTTCTAGCTGCCCCTGCTCTTCTTTTTATTTTTATTTTTTATTTATTTAAGAGTGTATTTTAATGGCTTGTCGGTTGAACGCTCTGCCTTTGTTTTCCTGTTCCTTTTTTATTAAGAACCTCCCCTGTCCCTATCAGAGAGGGACAGGTCCAGCACTCCTTTGTTTATGTTCCTTTTGCCCCACAAAATCTGATCTTGCGGCAGCAGAACAGCTCACGTTTACGTGATGACCCAGAAACAGTGTATAAAAAGTTTAAAACTATTTTTCTACTCATAATCCATCTTGGGCCATTGTTACTATGTTGTTAGATGCTTTTTTGACAGAAGAGAAATAATTACAAGTTATTCAGGAAACCACTAAGCAGGAGGGAGGCCAGGTTACCCCCCGTGGCCCTTAGATGATCTGTTATGGAATTATGATACTGATGCAGGGAGAACTTAATTAATTTATTATTTTTCAGCTTTGTTAGAAGCAAATAAGAGCAGTAATAATTGGAGTTAATTGGACTAAGGTAGAATTATGTATACAAGGTCTTGATGAGTATCCAGAAGATTTTTGAGTGATTAAAGAAAGCCCTCAGACAGTATGGGGGATTAAATCCTGATTTGCAAGAAATTCACCCTATGGTTGCAGGGGAATTTTTTTTTGTAAGGCAATCAGCCTGGGACATTAGATTTTATTTTTATAAAAATGCTTTGGGTTGGCAAGGGAAATCCTTGTTTGAGATTATTTTCATTGCCATTTATGTATTTCCATCTATTATATTATATAATGAATAGACAAAGTAAAAGCAATTGCTATTTTAGCTGTGTTTTTTCAGTATCCTAATAGGAGAGAGCCCCTTTAAGGACGTTTGCAAAGCATAAGGCAGATTGCCAGGAGACAGCCTAATGTTGCTTATCAGAGGCAAAGAAGAGAAAATTCAGATAGCTGTAATTATTGTGAGGAGCTTTGGTTTTGTATTTGTATTTAAAAAAAGCATGCATTGCTGATTTTTTGTTTTTATAAGAATACTGTATAAGAAAGGGTATTGTGTTTCTCTGGAAAAATTGCAGCTTTGTAAATTAGAAGTTTAATATTTGGGGTATATTATTTTTTATTAAACAGGCCTACTCTTACTGCAGTGCATAGAAGCAGTTTTTAAAGTTTTTAAATCTATTACTAAAAAGCAGATTCATGGGGTTTTGGGAATGGTTAATTATTGCAGATAGTGGATTTTTAATTTTGCAGCTATGGCTAAACCTTTGATTATATTTATTGAGACTTCTAAGATTGACCCACCTTTTGGTCAAAAGAAGCTGAAGATTTTTTTGATTTTTTTAAAGCAAGTCCTGTCTTTAGTCCTGGCATTAAGACTTCCCAATTATTTTAAATTATTTAATTTTTACTGTTATAAATAACAGGGTATTGCGTCCGGAGTGCTTACACAACCAATGGGAGGGGGCTCAATTGAACCGACTGCATACTTTTTATACAAGATTATCCAATCTGTTTTAGAGGTGTAGCGGTTGCTGCTTTGTTAGTTTAAAAAGTAGAAGATCTGGTTTTTGGATATTTTTTAATTTTTTATGTGCCACATGCTGTAGAAGCCCAGTTAATTAAAAGAAAGATTCAGCATGTTTCACAGCGCCTTACTTATATGAAATTGTGCTTTTAGCAACTGATAATATTATTATTAAATGTTGTGTATTTTTACATCCAGCTACACTATTACCGATTCCCACTGAAGGAGAACCTCATGATTGCGATTATGTTATTTTTCAGAGTACTATACCATGCCCTGATCTTCAGGACATTTTTTTTGACTAATCTAGATTATATTTTTTATATTGATGGTTCTTGCTTTGTTAATGAGGCAGGTATGCGCAGAGTGGGGTATGCTGTCTGTACGCCATATGAGGTTTGGGAAGCTCGTTTTTTACCTGATGTATTTTCTGTTCAATTGGCTAAATTGATTGCTCTTACTCAGGTTTGCTGTTTAAGTACAAACTGTTCTGTTAATATTTATACTGATTCTCGCTATGCATTTGGAGTGTGTTATGCTTCAGGACAAATTTGGAAGCAAAGGGGTTTCCTTACTTCTTCAGGACAGCCCATAGCACATGCTCAGATTGTAAATAATTTACTGGTTTTTATTATGTTACCCTCTTCTATTGTTGTTATTTTTTGTAAAGCTTATACTTCTGTTATGAATGAAGTCTCCCGTGGAAACGCATTTACAGATCGAGCTGCAAAAGCTGCACCCAGGAACAACACTCCCCCTCTGGATATACGGGCGGTTTGTGCTTTCTGGCCAACTCAATTTTCTGTCTCCCCTTTGGAAATTTATGACTCAGTTTCATCTTCAGAGTTGGACACTTGGAAGACTTTTGAAGCAATTTTTTTTTTGGCAATGTTTGGTGGTCAGGATGGCCACCCAATAGCCCCTAGGACTTTTTTACCTAAACTTCCCGCTATGTCCACCAAGGTGGCCATGCGTGCAAAGGAGGGGTAGCTGATCAAGTTTTGCGCTTTTGATGTGCTCCAGGTATCCATACATTGGGTGGATGCATTACCATTAGCTTTGATGCATTTAAGAACTATGCCAGTCAGGAAGACAAATTTATCTCCCTATGAAGTTTTTTTTTGGGAGACCATTCGAGCTGGGGGAAGCCTGATACCTGCACATGCCAGTCTCTTGGGGGGAGATGAGGAGTTTGTTGCTTATGTGATAAAATTACAAAAGACACTTACTGCTATTTTTAAGTTTTCCAGAGACGCTCAGAGACTTCCTTTAGACATGGCTGTGCCTGACATCCAGCCAGGAGAGTGGGTGTTGCTGAAGAAGTTTTCACGGAAGAATTACCTAGAACCAAGGAGGGGACGGTCCTTACCAGGTGCTGTTAACTACGTACACTGCGGCAAAACTACAGGGAAAGGACGCCTGGTACCACTGCACCCATCTAAAGAAAGTACAGCCGCCTGACGTTAATCCTTAAAAGGAGCAGATTTTCAAGTGTGATGAGGGAGCACCGCTGGACCGAGGTCCCAGAAACAGACGAGGAGGGTGAAGAGCCACGGGCAATCCCCTTGTGGTTGCTCTGAAGAAGACGGTCGACAGAGTCAAGAGTGCACCAGGAAAGAAGAGCTAATGGACTTTATTATTTTTACAATAATTTTAATTATTTTGTTGATTATTTTGTTGTGTGTTTGTTATATTGAAGGGATGCATTGTTCTGGGAATAGTAAAGAAGATGGATTTGTTATTCCTAATGATATTTAAAATTAGTTTAAATAGGGGCAATGCAGATTTTGGAGCCAATTCCTTTTATATACTGATAAGGAATTTAATTGCATCCTGGGAGGTTAAGTATTGTTGGGTGTGCTCTTTTATGGCAACCCATCATCGGGAAGGGATACCCGTGATACCAATTCCTGTACCAGTTAATAAATGGAAACAGTAATAGGGAAAGAATATTGGTTGGGAATGAGGGCTGATCCCAGAGACTTAATTCTCCCAGGAAGGAAACCAGCAGCGCCAATAGGTATGCAGTGGACACAACCTGTATCAGTAACAGAATCAGAAAAACCCTGGTTAAATGTTACTTGTGAAGTAAGGAATGTAGGTAAATATCCAAAATGCAAATACATTGTCCATCTGCCTATGGTAGAAGGGAAAAAGTAAGTAAAATTATAGTATAGAAATGGGGATCAAATGCCACTCAACTGAATGAAAAAACAGTTTATAATTGTGTGTTAAATGCCACTCGAGGAATTAAGTGCAACAAGACCCAAAATTGGTGGCTGAAGCTTGAAGATGTGAATTTATATCAAAATGACTGGTTAAGAGGAGAGGCTTGGATAATTCAAGATATTATTACTTTTAATCAATATGCAAATAGATCCTGGGCTGCTTGGGCTAATATAATGCTACATGTGCTATACCAAGCCCATTCCAATTGTTGCAGAGGAGTTACTCCCATAGAGGAAGGTGTATGGTGGGCATGTGAAAGATGGGCAGGAAAAATCTTTACCACCAAGGTGGAGGGGAAGATGTACCCTGGCATATCTCTGGCCTGGAGGTGTGCACCTGGTTCCTCTACATAAGGTTGTGTATAACCACCGCCTAAGAGAAGTTTTAAGCCCACCCTGGATGCTCATCATTACAACCCATTAACTGAACACTCTCCCATATTCTGCAGAGGATGGAGACTGCTTTGGCCCTGGCTAGGAATGGGTGATTTGGAGTATGCACTAAAAAAATATTTCAGCTGAATTTGAGATATTTCCCAATGAAATTGGAAATGCTATTTTAAATTTACAGGTTGAAATTGAATTGCTGGCATAAATGAATATTTAGAATAGGTTAGTCCTAGACCAATTATTGGCTCAACAAGGAGGAGTTTGTGTAATGTTGAATTAAATTTGTTGTTTTTATATAAATGAATCAGGTCAAATTGAGATGGATGAGCACAAAATTTGGAATGTCAGCAGACTTTTTCATGAATTTGCTAACCCTTCAATGCCACCGTCTGGCATTGATATTTCATGGTCCTCCATTTGGAATGCACTGACTTCTTGGTTACCAGGTTTATTCTGGCTTAAAAGTTTTTTTGTAGGCATAGCTGTGTTTCTATTATTAATGCTAATGTTTTGTTGTATGCAATGTTGTTGTTTATTATTTTAGCAAGTAAGGTTTAATCCCCCTAGGAGACAGAACCCAGGAGGCAGAACCTAGGAGACAGAACCCTAGGAGATAGAATCCAGAGGTCTTGGCGCCCAGCCTCCCATTCTAACCTAGGAGACCTCCGTTTCTGCCCAGAACCAGGGAGAGAGAACCCAGGAGTCACTTCATGGGAGATGTCAACAGTTTTTCTTTTCCTGCCGATTGGGAACGTCCGTGTGTCTGCATTTCCTGACGAACGGGGACGCTGAGTCCGACCCGCGCGAGTTATTTCTCTGGGATGAAAAATGTTTGTTGGCCTTTTGCAAACCAACAGGCCAGGCCCAGCGACTGTGCTGGCAATGTTTGCCAAGGGCTTGCAGAGGGTTAGTTCTGTAGTGCCAGGAAGCCTTTTGCAATCACAGGGAATGGGCGTCATTCCCTCATCTCAGCCTGGTTCTCCGGCTATTTAAAGACACTTCATATTTTCTTTTGGCAGGTGTTTGTGAGGGACCCTGGGATGTCATAGATTTTAATGATCGCAAGGGAACTAGGATCCATCCGTCCTAGCCTCCTGCGTAGCCCAGACGGGAGAGTCGTCCCCAGGGATTCCTGCCTCCAGACCAGATCTGGCTGTTGAGCCAGAGCCCCCTTAACTCCACCTCTTTCTTGTGTGCCCTTAACTCTGCCCCTTCGTGGCTTTAAAGCCCATATCTGATGGGTGAGCTAGAGTGGAGCTTTGTGTGTGCCGGACAGGTGCCTTATTTCCATGGAAAGTCTCCGTGGGATGAAGAATCTGCCCTGTCCCTGGCAGTCAATTCCCCACCCTGAGGAAAAGTTGCCCCTTATTTCCAGTCTTGATTTGTCGGCTTCATTTCCTATTGTTGAGCTTTCACTCTGCCTCTCTCTGCTGGGTTAAAGAGCCCTCATCTCTTATTAATATCATTATATGTGTTTATAGGTGTTATATGTGTTTATGGTCTGTGAGGGATGGGTTGGGGAGGGGCACATGTTTCGCCTAGTGTTAACTAAAGGGCTTTCACTCAGAAAGTTAGGAATCACTGATCTAGGTTTACTTGGTCCTGCCTCAGCCCAGGGGGCTGGACTTGATGCCCTCTCGACCTCCCTTCCAGCCCGACTTATCGATGATTCTACATGGGAAAATTGACCCTGCTATAAATATATGTTAAAATCTGCCTGAGGGTGGAGACCCTTCACTGACCAGAGGCAGCCCTGTCTGTGACTCGCCCCCTGCATATGCTTGTGATTCATAATAATAATGAAAGAGTCTCTATCTTTGATGAGCGTCAACTAAAGAAACGCAGAGTGAAGCTTCATTTCTTCCACAATAATATTATATTTAAAATTCTATCTATATAGTTGATTGAATCATAGACATAAAGAGCTGGTAGTGACCTTAAGGGTCATTTAACCATTTCCAAATGTCCATGCAGGATTGATCCATCCACCCACCCATCCATCTCTTACCTACCCATCCCTCTCTCTTCTGTGCCTCCCATAACATCATAGAAAGGTATGGAAGGGACCTTGAAAGATCATCTAGTGAAGTCCATTGTCCCTCGTGGAGGCAGCGTTCAGTACATTTAACCCATCCCTGAGAGATGTAAGTCTTGTAGTAAGAAATGAGATCTTAAGGGCTGCAAAGAGGCTAAGGCTTAAGGCCTAAGTGGAAAAAGCCAAGTGAACAGAAACCAGCCTGCGAACATATGACCTAAGTGAAACTGGCACAGAGAAAGTGCTGATACTGCAAGCATACACATTTCCAAAATATTTCTAATATTCAAATCTTGCTAAAAATACACAGCGGGTGCAAAAGGCACCAAGACATCCTGACACCAAAGAGAGAAGTGACTCGCTGAAATGACACTTTGATCAAAAGAAATGTCTAATAAGGTGATTAATGTAGTTGTTTTGCCCCAATTGTCCAATTTACAGAAAAGGGTGGTGTTAGACTATGTCAAGAGGGTGGCAACTGCCTATGTCGAATGGGGCAGAATGAAATTGTCAGTAACAGTGTATAAAATGGGTGTCAAAGGGAGTAACTTTGTCCGGCCTAGGGGATAAAGGAAAATCCCGCCATTGGGCTGTGTCCATTGTAACGCCGCATATAGAAAGCTGACCCATAGATACTCTGTAGGTCACTTCTCATTATGCTGTACGCAATAAACCTGGCCCTGGTGCCTTTGTTGCTCAGCTAATCCATGGTCATGTCGATTCATTTGATCGTGAGTGCCATCTCGGTTATCTGCGCAGAGCTGGGACAGCACCTCCATGGGGACACCAGCACGCAGCCTACGTTGATAAACACCGGTAACTCACCAACATCTACAACACATCTAACCTGTTCTTAAACACCTCCAATGATGAAGATCTCACCACCCTTCTAGATAACCTACTCCAGTACTAAACTCTACTTAGAGTTAGAAAGTTTTTTCTAGGATCTTAGACTATATTTAATGTTTTAATATGAAAACCATAACTAAATGACTTACACAAAGTAAGTTGTCATGGGTTAAGAGGGAAGCTCCTCTCCTGGATCAGTAACTGTTTAAAAGACAGGAAACAAAGAGTAGGAATAAATGGATAATTTTCAGCATGGAGAGAGTGAATAATGATGTCCCCCAGGGGTCTCTACGGAGACCAGCGCTGTTCAACATATTTAGAAATGATCTGGAAAAAGGGTAAACAGTGAAGTGGCGACATTTGCAGATGATAGAAAACTACAGAAGATAGTTGAGTCCAAAGCAGACTGTGAAGAGCTACAAAGAGATCACGCAAAACTGGATGACAGATGAAATTCAACATTGATAAATGCAAGGTAATGCACATTGGAAAACAGAATCCCGACTATACATATAAAATTAGGGGATCTAGATTAGCTGTTACTGCACAATGTAAAGCACAAATGATTCTTTCTCCAAGAATCAGGCAGCATAGATGATACTGAAGAGGTTTATTCACGATACCGGGAAGTCTGATAAAACAGCTTCAACTTCATGATGTTACAGTGGTCAATTATTCTTATCGATTGCATAGCATGTTTTAAATTTTTTTATCTATCACTGACAAATACAGACATCGTCCCATCCGGAGAGACAAAAGTGATAATGGTCGTTACGTACATGCAAAGACACTTTAATCACTCTATTTATATCAAGGATCCTAGAGCTACACTCAGGGTGGGGGTAGGGTGGAGGATGAAGGGAAGGGGTCTTTTCACATGGTGGCAGGTGAGACAGAAATTCTAAAAGCAAATGTGCTGTTCTCGTTGGAATTGGAATCAGTAAGAGGACATAGATAATATGACAGAAAATATCATAATGCTGCTATATAAATCCACAATGCCCACATTTTGGATACTGCATGCAGATCTGGTTGCCCCATCTCAGAAAAGATATATTGGAATTGGAAAAGGTACAGAAGAAAAGGCAATGAAAATAATTAGGGATTTGGAAAAGCTTCCATATCAGGAGAGATGAATAAGTTTTGGACTTTTCAGCATGGAAAAGAGACGACTAGTGGGGATATGATAGAAATCTATAAAATCACAACTGGTGTGGAGAAAGTACATAAGGAAGTGTTATTTACTGCTTCTCATAACACAAGAACTAGGGGTCACCAAATGAAATTAATAGGCAGCAGGTTTAAAACAAACAAAAGGAAGTATTTCTTCATACAACGCACAGTCAACCTGTGGAACCCCTTGCCAGAGGATGTTGTGAAAGTCAAGACTATAAGAGGGTTCCAAAAAAGAACTATATGAGTTCCTGGAGGATAGGTCAATCAATGGCTATTAGACAGGATGGACAGGGATGCAAAACCATTCTCTGAAGTGTCCCTGGCCTTTCTTTGCCATAGGCTGGGAATGGGTGCGAGGGAATGGATCATTTGATCATAGCCTGTTCTTTTCATTCCCTCTGTGACACCTAGCATTGTCCACTGTCAGAAGACAAGATATTGGGCTAGCTGGACCATTGGTCTGACCCAGGATGGCTGTTCTTATGACTCAAAATGACAATGTTGACATGAAACATTTTGTTTTTTCATTTTTTAAATGTTTTATGAAGGTGTAAAGCATTAAGGCTTCTTTCTCCAAGAATCAGACAGCACACAATACTGAAGAGGTTTATTCACGATACCGGGAAGTCTGAGAAACCAGCTGCAGCTTCATGGTGTTACAGTGGTCAATTATATACGCTTTCTTATTGATTACATAGTACGTTTTAAATTCTTTATCTATTCTTTTATAAATACAGACATTGTCCCATCCGGCGAGAACAACAGCAACAATGGTCATTACATATGTGCAGTGACACTTTTAATCACTTTACTTACATAAAGGATGCTAGGGTTACACTCGCTGGGGGGTAGGGTGGAGGCAGACAGACAGAAATTTTAAAAGCAAATGTGCTGTTCTCATTGGAATTAGAATCATTAAGAAGATATCTAGTTTCCTCAGCCGTCGGATGCTTACACTAGCCATTTACATGAGTATCTACGTACAACTTGTTGCTGAAAATAGTCTCAAGCCTTACAAAGGTAAAGTTACAATAGAACTTTAACAGAGTACATCATACATTACTTATTCAGCATCAGATGAACGTTCATGGAACCAGATTAAAGATTCTGGTTTGTTCCCTCTTTGCTGAGTACGCTAGAAAGGGGTGACAGATTTCTAAATACCTGTCCTTTCTTTGGCGCTTCTCTTGTGTACGAACTTGGTGTGAATGGTTTTTAACATTATCACAGAATCATAGAGCCGTAGGGTTAGAAGGGACCACAAGTGTCATCTAGTCTAACCCTTGCCAAGATGCAAGATGATAGAAATGACATGCTTTTATTATAGAAATGTAACTTTTCAACATGAACAAAACAATTTTTGTGTGTGGCACTTCCACAGCATCGGCCACTAAGAAATTTCAGCTTTCCGTTCCCATTCACAACAGATTCTTCCTCTCGCCCCAAAATGTTTGAGTTTCTCATAGAATGGGAGTTTCATTTGCCAACCAGCTCTGGTTTCTGAGCACCAAATGGCTCTCTCTCTTTGTCAGTCTCTCCTCTGTCACAGTTTCTTCCATGAGGTCAGTATTTTTTTTATTCACTGGTTTTTGAGCCTCTAAAGGTCTGTTTCACAACTTTTTTCCCTCAAACCGAGGGCTAGAAAGTGACCATTTTCCACAAAAGCTCAGATTCTCATTGTGTCACATGACTCCAGGAGCTCACGGCTTTAAGAGACAAATCAACTCTCATGAGACTTGTCACAAAATCATGGGAGATTTGGATCACTGATGGTCAGCCTTGCCAAGTCTTGCAATTTTACCCAGAGTCTAGTGTAGGAATGTAAATAGCTACATGTAAATGTAAACATCTAGGAACAAAGAATGAGGCTGGGGGACTGTATCCTGGGAAGCAGTGACTGTGAAAAAGATCTAGGGGTTGCAGTGGGTAACAGCTGACCATGAACTCCCAGAGCTTGTCTGCACTCCAGCTCCATCACGGTAACCTTGTTGCTGCGATGCCGCACAATAAAGTTTGAGCTCCACGAGATGGACTTCAGAGCAGTTAAAGCCACTTAGCCACCCGTGCCAATGCACAAGAGCCGATCAAAGGCCTGTGCACTATTTATGGTGTTTTAAAACCAGTCTCACAGGTTTTAAACTGGTCTCCCCATCATCGAGCTGTTCGCATGCTTTTAAAAGCCATCGCGTGGTTTTCAAGCTGATCCAACAATGCTAAAACAGTCTCATGATTTTATAGTCCACCTCTTGATTTTTAAACCAATCTCGCGAATGTCTGGCTGCCTCATGATTTTTCAGTCAATCTCCCCCGTTTTAAGCCAATGTCATGATGTGTAAAGCAGCACCCTTGTGATTTTTTAGGTCGGTCTCACGATTTTTAAAGCAATCTCACAATCTTCGGGTTGATTCAGTCACAGATTTTTAATCCAGTCTCAGGATTGTATCAGGCCTGGCTCGTAACTATTTGCTGCTTTGGGCTGGTCCCCGTTCCAATCCGACCTGAGCCACCTCCCCTCACCCCATTCAGCACCCCCAGGGAGTTGAACGACGGCTGGGGCGTGTGTGTGGTGGTTTATTGCAGCAGGCGTGGCACGCTGTGAGCTGTCAGTTCATTCCGGGGTACCCCTTCCCTATGGTGCTCCTCACCCACTGGGTAACTTTGCAGACGTTGGCGTAGACCGCGGGACGTCCCTTCAAGGCACAGACTCTCAGGCCCCAGGAGACCACGCCCTGCAGCTTCCCATTGCAAACCAGCGGGCCACCAGAGTCACCCTGTGGAGACAACACAGAGCCATCAGGAAATGCCCCCCCACACACGCGTGCTCACACCCACACACACAGCAGCGCCCGTCCCCTCCAGCAGGGGGCGACAGACAGACACACACGCACGCACAGGTGGACAGGAAGGTTTAAAGAGCGGCAGTGGGTTCAGGTGGCCACACCTGTGCTGGGGTCAGGCCCGGGAGGTGGCCGTACAGGGAGGGAAGTCCAGCAGTTCGAGCTTGTTGTGGATGGAGGGCAGATTGGCTGCATTTCCATGGGGCATGAAGGCCGGCTGGGGCTGGGGGCTGAGCGGCAGCTGCCCATCAGCTGGATGCCGAGAAGGATTTGGGGCCGTGGGGGATGATCAGAGGAAACAGAGAGTATTGAGCGGGGTGAGCTCCGACACCCAGGAACTCAGCCACACTTGCACCTGCTCTGTTCTCCAGGAGGCCTCCTTACCTTGCATGCATCTATACCGCCCTGTGGCATGCCAGCGCACAGCATGCTGTCTGTGATCCTGCCCCGATAACTTGCCTGGCACTTGGCCCGGCTGAAGGTATAGACCTTTGCGCACTGCATGGTGTCTGGGAAGTCCTCTGGGCAATGACAGAAAACAAGAGTTCATGAGTAGGGTACAAGGTGCAAGAGACGTGTAAGACCCTCCGCTGGTGTAACCTGGCATAGATCCAGTAACTCCAGTGGAGCAATCGCCGACCCCAGCTGAGGGTCTAGACCATTGACTCCAATGCAGCTATAGCCGATTGACCCCAGCTGGGATCTGGCCCCATTGACTCCAGTAGAGCTACAGCCAATTGACACCCGCTGGGATCTGACCCTCGTGACTCCAATGGAGGTACAGCCGACTGACATCATCTGGGATCTGGCCCCATTCCTTTTCCATAAAAGGACACTTTTAATGATTCAACAGAGAAGCCAGAAAAAAAAAACCCAGCCTCATTTCAGGTCAAACTAATTGTTTCATTTAGATCCAGTATTTTATGTTCTAGTATAATATTTCATTGTCATTAGAAGTGTGTTTGTAACCTTTGAAAATTGTTGTAAAAAGAAAAGGACGGGTAATTGAAAAAGGAAATGTTCTGAACAGAAAAAAAAATCAAGCCATTCTGACTCAGTGTTTTCAAAATGCAAAATTTGGACATTTTTCAGAACATTAATTTTCATATGAACAATTTTGTGAAATCGCCATGAATTGGTGGGACATTTGGTGATGTTGAAGCTGCTTTTTTTCACCAAAAATTGTTTCAGTTGGACAATTTCCCGCGGGAGAAGACAAAGACCTTTGACAACCTGTTAACGAGGTCTCCTGAAAGACCTTCCACTTCCATCCCCAAACTGAGCCCAACCTCAGCTCCTCCCATCTACACCCCAGCACTTCATACTTTCGGGTGAACTAATGGTGCCCCATCCCGACACGCTGCATCGTCTTCCAGGAACGGGACAATTAGTAGGCAGGCTGATCGTGTTCACGTAACGGTTGAGTTGAGCCGGTTCATCCAGCTCCAGAAGCATGAAATCTTTATCACGAGGTTTGAGGTTATACTGAGGGTGCACAAAGTAGTTGCGGATTCTTCGTGTCTGCTCCGTGGATTCGTTCACCTGTATATTATAATCCCCCAGACGCACCTGCAGCGAGCTACATGGAGAGGCCAAAGGAAAAGATCAACAGATGGCTATTCAACTAGAGTTGGGCGAATAATAGAGTTTTCAATGTTGAGGTAGCCTCCAAGACCTTGCCAACTTGGTTCCCCAAGAACTCAGTTCTGATCTCCCATCGTCCAGTCTTATTTCTTTCTTGGCCTCCACTTGGACTCCATAGAGTGGATCAGACTCACGTGTAAGAGGTGGGTACGGGGCATACCCCAAATCCATACAATTATACAAGTATTTCTACCATATATACAAGTTTAACCCTATTCTGATGCATGCATCCTCCATTTTACACTGTATCGTGCACTTTATAGTTGGTCCGGTTAATTTTCAAGCCCAATTCCTGTACATATCATGCATGGGCGCCGGGTATATAAGGCCAGGGAAGCTTTGCCTTTCTTGAGCGGCCCCGTCCACACACTGGCCCTTCGTTCTGTGTCCTGCTGGCGTGGGACTGGCAGTGTTGGCTTTCTCAACCCACTGCCTCTCTGCTGAAGCAGACGGATGCTGGGGTGTAGGTGGCCGCCCAGCCAGGGAGAGGGCACATCGCTGCTCAGGGGCAGGCCGTTCCAGTCCAGCTCTCCGGGGCTGTGATGGGAGAGGGGGGTGGAAGGGGCTGGGCTTCGGGCAGAAGGAGTGGGGCAGGAGCTAACCTCCCCAGCCAGAACGGTGTTCACGAGCCGCCTTTGGTATCATGCTTTGTTCTCAGGCCACATGTACACAGCACATTTTGTTAGTTTCCTCCCTGTCTGCATAGCCTCCTTGCACACATTCCTAGCCACTGTTGCTGACACTATGATTTCTTGCTCCTGGTATCATACAGCTGAAATGAACGATTTGGTGAATTCACCATGAAATTGTGGGATATTTTTGTGTTATCAAAGCTGCTTTTTTCATCAAAAATCATGAATTCCTTGTCCTTGGCTTTTGGGTAGGGTGACCAGATGTCCCAATAATATCAGGATCATCACTATATTAGGGTCTTTGTCTCATATAAGCAACTATATTTCACCCCTCTCCCCGCAAAAAAAGAGTCCAGATTTTTCACACTTGATACTTTTGGGACCCACTTAATATGTTTATTTTGACTTTTACCTTATCCTGGATTCCTGTGGCCGGCTCAGATGTAGTTAAACTTACGTGCGGGAGCACTGAGAATTTCAGAGAGTCAAATCTGGGTCAAAGATTTCAATTTTTCCTACAACTTCAAAAGTCGTGGGCAAAAGTTTGTTTTGATCATTGCAAACAATTTCTGAAAATAAACTTACAGGGAACTTTGAAAGAAAAAGTCTTGAATGAAAAAATCAAAACATTTTGCAAATGTTGACATGAGACGTTGTGATTATTTAAATGATTATTTATACGTTTTAATTAATTTTTCCAAATACAACCAATAGAGCAGATTCATCTTAAGACACCAAGAGAGCTAGGACAAAAGGAGGGGAGGGGAAACTACCTTCAGGACCTGCGGTAATGATACCGCTTTAAAAAGTCAGCCGGAATTGCTTTAAATTTTTCGGGTGCGCCCGTTCTCCGGAACGCCAGTCATTCAACTGCTGCCAGATCAGCCCTATCGCTGAGCAAAGATCAATGTATGGTGGGGACTGACTTTTCCATCTTTACATGATACAGTTTTTAGCGACCAGAACCACATGTTGGAACCAGGTTGCCTTGTCCCCGGGCAACCTCCAGCTGTCAGGAAATATATCTGAGGATGACATTTAAAGGGGAGGGGCCACTGCAGGCAACTGGGGCTAATTTCTGGGGGAAGTGCAGAGGGAGACTTGGGCATGGCTGGGGGACACCAAGGGAGAAGATAAGGACTGGGGCCATGGGTTATCCCCATGGAGCAGCTCTCTCCCTTCACCCCTGCTTTGACTTACCCAATTACTCTGGCACAGTGGGCAGCAGTTAGCACCCACTTCTGGTCTATCAGGCTCCCACCACAGTGGATACGGCCTTTCCTTAGGAGAGCCACCTGGTAGGGCCGTGCGCCAATGGGGCAGGGCCCACCCCCAATGATCCGCTGTTCTTCTCCCTCTGATGCTGCAATGGAGCGAAAGTGTGCGCAGTAAGTGGAGTGACTGTCAGCCACGGCTCTATGGATTAACCGGTTACTCGCCATTACTCGCACCCGGCTGTGCAAAAAAACAAGGTGATCCGAGGATGGACCAGGCGAGGTATTTCCAGCCGTGATCGGGACACATTAATGCCCCTGGGAAAATCTCCAATTCTGGTCACGTATGTTCCAGAAAGAGGAATTCCAACCGGAACAGGCATAGAGAAGGTTGCTAGGATGATCAGGGGGGCGAAGGGCCGATCTTACAATGGGAGATGGAAAAAGCTTGGCTTCTTTAACCTAAAACGAAGGCCGAAAAGGGATCTGATGGCTCTCTGGACATGCAGCGGGGGAAAGAGCTAGAGGCAACGTTGGCACACGAACAAATGGGGATAAAGTGGCCATGGATAAATCTACGCTGAGAATTAGAAGACGATTACTAATTATGGGAGGAGGGGGGTTGTGGAACAGCAGTGGGGGGCAAAAATACTCATTAGTTTGAAGATGGAACTCAATATGTTTCTACAACAGAGTTGCCTCCTGTAACGGGCACTGGACATGAGGAGGTCCCTTTCAGTCCTACTATGATCTTATGATCATCTGTTCTACCAGAGATCAGGGCTTGAACAGGGAAGGATGCGTGTAGTCACATATCCCACGTGTGAGCTGACACACCAGCTGAGAATGTTGATGTGGAAGTCAACCTTGGATTTGGTTTCTGGACCTTGACCTTGGCGGGTCACATTTCAGATCTTGGCCAATGCTTCCTCCCGCAATGATTTGACTTCCTGATGCGTACGTTAGAAACATTCCATTCAGCGATTTCCAAGAAAGAGGTCAAGGAACGATAAGTCATTTCTGCAATGTTCAAACCATTCTCGAACCACTTTTTGAAACGCTCTAGCGCCTTGGCAGCAGGAACTTGAAATTTTGCAGAGAGGTAACCCTTGCGTCAGGGAGGTGACCTTCACTGTTCCCATGAAAATTCACCAGATTTGGTAAAATTAAAAGCCTTGGGAAATCACAATTTACACATGCTCAATAGAACAGGGGGTTGGTCAGTGATTAGGGTTTTCTGTCCCTACCACAACACACATAATTAATGCTGTCAAGCTTTTTAGAGTGGAACATTTTCCAATTTTCCAGTTGAATTTTCTGATTCATTTTGTCAAAGTCAAAAATTTCCATGGGAACGTGTTGATTGTGATGCAAATTCATTTAACGAAAAAAAAAACCAAAGAAAAGCAGTCTCCTGTAGGGGCTGGGCTTCACAATCAAACTACACCTCCCATGATACCTCACAGTCCGGGACTCCCACAATGCACAAACATCCCCTCACCAAGAGGTGCATGGTGTTTCATGGGACAGGCAGTCTGACCAGGGCATTGGGCATTATCCAAAAAGGCCATTTTGATTTGTCTTATCAAAGTCATTTGTGTTCACATGTTTCTCTTTAAAGAATTATCATTATGTTAGAAATGGTGCTATATAAAAGGTATATATTTTTAGACATGCTTTCAATTTAAAGCCATCAAAATCTCCATGAAAAAGAATTATTTTTCCCCCAAAACAAGTTTCATTTTGTGGGAAAAGTCAGAATTCTTTCCTTTTCCCCTGATTCGAGACAAACACAGATTGTGAAATCATGGCTCCCTGCCTGCTCTACAAATAATAGAATATTCAGACATGAGGCCTGAATGTAATAATTCCCTTTCGCAACCTTAGTGACGGGAACTGTGGAATCAATAATGGGACTGCCAGGAATGTGGCTTTTCAGAACCAGCCAGCCACCTTAAGCAACTTCTCAAAGACATTCCTGTCCTGAAATTGCAGAACCTTCTCACCCAACCCAACTTTGGCTTCTCTCGTGATTTTTTTTTCTTACCAGCTGTCCCAGCCACGAGCATTGCGATGATCAGCAGCTCCATGGTGGTTGTAGTGATGGATACAGTAGGAGTCTTCGCTGTCTTTACTGCACTGAAAGATATGGAAAAGGAATCGCTGGGAGGATGGATGGCCTCACGGATAAGGTGCTCATTTAGGATGTAAGGAAGCCAGGCTCTTTCCAGACTCCCATGAGCAAGCAATTTCTCTGTGCCTCAGCTATCCTGACTGTACCATGAGGAGGAGAGCCCTGCCGTACTGGGAGGGGATAAATATACTGTAATAGTCTGATGGCAATGGGGGTCCACTCTGCCCCAGGGGCATTTTCCATGAAAAGATCTGATCTGTGCACTGCGGGGGGACCTCAATCCAGATTAAAAGATTTCCATTAGCTGCACTGAGCCCACCCCTCTCCTCCTAGCTCTGCTTCTAACATGTCACCCTAATCACAGATGTGGGCAAAAACCCTGTAACCAGTCTACTAACAAAGAAATGAATCGATTTAAGGCACGGATCTGGCCCCCATCACAGTAGCATCTGAGCACCTTATAATCTTTACCATATTTAACCTCACAACACCTTGGGGAGGTAGGGGAGGGCTATTATCCCCATTGTACAGATGGGGAAACTGAGGCAAAGAGAAACTAAGCCATTGGGCCAAGGCCATACAGGAAGACAGCGGCAGATCAGAGATTAGAAGTCATGTCTTCCAAGTACCAGCTGAGCAGTCGAACCAGCAAACCCTCTGTCTACATTGAATGCCCTATGCCAACCCCCATTGCCCCCCAATAACAGAGCAGTGTCCCCATGTCACCCCATTGTCACCCCAAAACAAAGAGATGCCCCAAGTCGCCCCATAATCCCCCAACAACAAAGCAGTGCCCCCGGTATCCCAGAATCATTCCAATGACAAAATGATGCCGCTTGGCACCCCATAATCAGCCTAATAACAGCTCAATGCCTCAAGCCATCGCCCTACGCCTCTTCCCAAAGCTCAGCTGTCTCTTTTCCACCCTGCCACATGATCCCCCGCCCAGTCAGGCTTCCTGACAGCCAGGGCTGGACTATCCCCGCTTCACCTGTAGCTCCTGCTTGTGGTCCTCGGGAGAGGAAGAGGCTCCGGCGGTTTCGTCTTGGAAAAGCCAAAGATCCTCTGGGCTGGGACACTTTATATGCCAGGAAATGGGCTGTCCCTGGTGAGTCAATACATGATTGCCACGTCTGGGGAGCTGCCCCTCATGTCGGCAACCAGGTGCCTCCCTCCACCCTCACACTCTTGACTCCGACACGTCAGGTCTCGTGGAGCTGCGGGAGCAAGGCAGCGTTTGTTCCCATCTCTCCCCTTGGCAGGAGCACCCGGCAGGAATTAGCCTGGGAACGGCGCCATCTCCTTTGTGGAAAGCGACGCCCTGAACCTTCCGCTCTGTCTCCTGCCAGGAGAACAAGGGGGTGCAGAAATCGGAGAGGGGGCCAGAGAAGAGCCACAGAGGCTAGGGGGAGAAAGGGCCTGAGAGCTTGTCCTCCCTTGAAACGCTACAGTGACAGATTGGCCCGTTGGCGTCTCCAATCCACCTCCCCGAGAGGCAGGACTAGGTGGATGGGAGAATTCTTCCATGTGTAAGGGGTCTATTAGCCCCTTACTGGGACTGAGTGGGTCTTTTTGGTTGGCATCTCTGGAGGAAGCAGGACCCTGAAACAGACACAGCTCCAGGGCCAGCGGAGAGAGGCCAACTCATGTCAGCCTGATCGACAGGGCAGGCAGGCCAAGGAGGGAGCAAGGAGGGCAGGGGGGTCCCATTCTCCATGTGAGCTGGGGCTGCCTGGGCCAAGCAGGGCAGAGTTAAGGACAGAGCAGCCAGGGGTCTGCAACGTGTGACATTGAGTGTGAACCCCCTTCACACCCTAGAGTCGCTGTGTGTGGGGTCCCCATGCCAGGGACAGGGCTGGGTGTTTCCTTTCACCTTCCTCTGCTTTTCTTCTATTTTTAGTTGATTTTTGATTGCTGTCTGTGTAATAAATTGTAGGGTTTGCATTGTTTGCAATGATCAGTGGGTCAGGGAAGTGCCCCCAGAGTGGGGACGCCCTAGCCCCTGCCCTAAGGGACCACGGCAAGATTGGGGGGTGAATCCCAAGGATCCGGGGCCCAGCCTTGTCGGGGTTACAGGGAGCTCACCACACAGGAGAGTGGGAGGGGAGCTCTCAAGGTCAGGCGGGCCTCTGGGTAAAGGGAGTGGGAGCAGGGACTTGGATCCTTTTGCTAGCCAACGCTATCCGGGTAACATGAAAGCCAGGACAGTTCCCCACAAGAGCGGGCCCATTCCCATGCTTACATATCGCCTAGTGCGGTCTACACCAGAGGTTAGGTGGGCTTCACTACATTGCTTGGAGCTGTGGATTTTTGGATGGAGCCCGGTCTCTGAAAGCCATGCCCACCCCTCAAGTGACATAGCTGGGTCAACCTATCTTTTTAGTGCAGAACCGGCGAATGGAGCGTGCGACGAAGAGTTCGATCTGCTTCATTGATCAAAGAGAAAACCTAGAGATGGCTCGCTCACGCTGTATCTTCATGGGGAGAAAATCCCGGGTGCTGACGAGCTTGTGAATGAAAGAGAACAAGAGCCAGTGGCTGGAAATTAAAGGCAGACATGTTCCAGTGAGGAACGAAACACCATTTTTTTCCAGTGCGGGTCGATTAACCGTTCCCTGATGGATTTGCCATCTGTTGATGGCTTCCAGTGCGAACCGGCTCCCCTTTTGAAAAAGTGCTGGCAAGTCATTGGACTCAATACAGGGGGAAATGGGAGAATTTCTCCGACACGTGTTATACAGGAGGCCAAAAGAGATGATCTCAAAGTCCCATCTGGCCTTAAAATCTATGAATACATCTACTTTGCTATGAAAGGCTCACGGTAGGGCTACGGCTGGATCACAGGTTACAGGCTGTGGGGCACTTGGGCTTGGGCCAGACAGAGCCAGGGTGGGAAACACCACACAGGCATGGCTGTGTCTCAGGACCTGGGCTCTATCCTTAGCAGGAACGTCTATGCTGCTATTTCTAGCCCGGCAACCCAGGGCCTGTGAGCCCAAGTCCATCGATACAGGCTCTGATACTTCATGCCGCAGGTTTTGAATTGCAGTATAGACGCACCCGTCGACTGTGAGTTCAAAGCCGACAGAAGAACTTGTATTTTTCAGGCAAGGTGTAATTGAACTGTGGAACTCACTTCCTCAGAAAGTTGTTGAAACCAAAACGGATCAAGATTCACAAGATTCAAGACGGGAGTGAAATAACTGGAATGTTCACAGTTTGTGATTACAAGCAAATTAGGGGCTGGGACTATCAAACCTTCTCTTTCAGGGTTTGAATTTGTCTCTAAATATTAGAAAGCAGGGTGAAGATTAATGTGTATTGGGGAGGGCCAGATTATCTCCCAACAGCCACTGCAGGGTGTCTGACATCTTCCACTGTGAACTGTCAGTGACGAGATTCTGGACTAGATAGTGAGATTGTGTTTAAAAAAAAAAAGCGTTTCTAGTCTCTTTATTTGCCTTCCAGTCTCAATCTCTTCATTAGATCCTTATCTGGCCCCCATCACCATTGTATCTGGGCTCCTCATGCTCTTTAATGCATTTATTCTTGCACACTCTGTTGCTCCCTTTGTTAGGGTTAGGGAGACCAAATAGCAAACCTGGAAAATGAGGGCAAATGTTTTTTCAGGAGGGGTGGGGCATAGTTGGATGCAGAGGACAATCTTGAGATAATCCTGGTACTAGTGAAAGATCCAGTTACTCTAGTTAGGGTTGGGCATGGGATGATTTTCACATCCCATGAGACTGTTCAAGGTTTCAAAGCTTCCCTGTCCCCACAATCTTGCAAAATGTTGCCACCTGATAAAAGAAAACTCAAACCATTTTGATTTGGGTCAGTTGAAACATTTCATAAAAAAAAAAAATCTGAAGTCTTCTTTTTGCTTTCACCTTTTAAACTCATTTAAAAAAAAAGAAATTCAATCACATTTCAAAAAGGTTTCGAACACATCAAGCCAGAATGTTTTGACAACCTCACGACTTCCCCTGCCCACACATTTTTTGAATCAGGAACATCACTCAAACACATCCTGTCCCGTAAACAGGTTCAGTTTTGATGCCTGGGCATTTCTGGGCAGAGAAATTCTCAGCCACTCTACCCATTGTACTGATAGGGAAACTGAGGCAGAGAGCGAGCCTTAATGTCTTATTGAGGATGCCAGAGGTAGCTGAGTGTGGATCAGGACTTGAATCTAGGTCTCCCACAGTCCTTGGTGATGCACAGCATTGAAATGTCCCTTCTCCGTGCTTTTAAGGGGAACGCAAGCCACATTTTCAAGCTTTTCTTTGGAATCACAAGGGCTGCCTCTTTCCCTCTTGTCTGGATTCTGGCCAGTCACAGGACTTCAGCCACTGGGGTTTGGAACCCAGCACCAGCTACCAGGAGTCACTTCACAGGACATCTCAAAAGTTTTGCTTTTCCTGCCAATTGGGAATGTCCATGCGTGCACGTGACAGAATTTCCTGACGAACGGGGACGCTGACTCCGACCCGCGCGAGTTATTTCTCTGGGATGAAAAATGTTTGTTGGCCTTTTGCAAACCAACAGGCCAGGCCCGGCGACTGTGCTGGCAATGTTTGCCAAGGGCTTGCAGAGGGTTAGTTCTGTAGTGCCAGGAAGCCTTTTGCAATCACAGGGCAGGGGCGTCATTCCCTCATCTCAGCCTCGTTTCCCGGCTATTTAAAAGACACTTCATTCTTTCTTTATCATGTGTTTGTGAGGGACCCTGGGATGTCATAGATTTTAATGATCACAAGGGAACTGGGATCCATCCGTCCTACCCTCCTGCGTAGCCCAGACGGGAGAGTCGTCCCCAGGGATTTCTGCCTCCAGACCAGATCTGGCTGTTGAGCGAGAGCCCCCTTAACTCCACCTCTTGCTTGTGTGCCCTTAACTCTGCCCCTTCATGGCTTTAAAGCCAGTATCTGGTGGGTGAGCTAGAGTGGAGCTTTGTGTGTGCCGGCCAGATGCCTTATTTCCATGGAAAGACTCTGAGGGATGAAGAATCTGCCCTGTCCCTGGGAGTCAATTCTCCACCCTGAGGAAAAGCTGCCCCTTATTTCCAGTCTCGATTTGTCTCGCTCCAGCTCCCAGCGTTGAGCTTTCACTCTGCCTCTCTCTGCGGGGTTAAAGAGCTCTCTGCTTCCTGAAATCTCCTCCCCAGGGAAGTGCTGATAGACCAGGATCAAGTCCTCTCTTCTCCTTTCTGGGAGTAACTCCCTCACGTTCAGTCTCCATCTCTCAGGCAGGTTTTTCAGCCTTCGAATCTTTCCCATCGCTCTTCTCTGACCCCTCCCTGGTTTCCCGATGGCCTGTTTGACATTCATCCTCCCACCAGGGCTGGGTGCCGACTCCAGACATGGTCTCCCCAGTGTCGTATCCACCTCCAACTCACCATCCAAAGGAGGCAGTGCTCCTGAAATAGAGGCACTGTGCGTGTGTTATTCTGAGCCACGCTTTGCTCCCTCTGAATTGGCTTTTCAGCATGACATGAATGCCAATAATGTCTCTGAGCTGAAAACACCAACCATTCAGCCTTCTGCGCTGTACGGTGTGGAGGGAAACAAAAATGGAGTCTCTCTGCCCCGTTTGGGGGGAAAAGATGGACTCTCTATTGCTTTTAAAGTCTAGTCTGTGAGAAGAGCTGACAAGGCCTGAAATGGAATGTGCTTCGCTAGTAGATGTTTGATCTCAGAATATGCAGTAACAACAAGATAGTTAGGAGAGCTGGGCGCCAGCAAGTGTGGAATGCAGAGAACGGCCTTGCAACTTAGATAGGGGGAATTGGAAGTGCGAGGCCCAGAAGTACCTTGATAAGAAGTTTTTTCAGTGTGCATTGCTACAGAAATTGTGATGTGTAAAGACTTGTTTGTGCATGACTATAAAAGCCCTTAGAAATGTATGCTTAGGGTCGCCCTGACCATCGGGCCACCTTTTTTACGTAAAGAATAAACTTTGACTTTGCTAACCTGCTGCCTGGCTAATTTGGACCATCCGCTAGGCAACGGACGTGTAAATAAGGACCCCTGAGTTTGGGTTCCTCGACAACAGGAAATGCGCACAACCGGGGCATGATTTCTAAACCGCGCTAACGTGTTGTGCATTAATTGGTATGGACAGACCTGATGAGTTCCCTAGTGCACCTCCATGTAGGTATCCGTTTTGGGTGCACTTTTATGCACGGTCTCCGCTGACCAATTAATACGCAACACATTAATGTGCGTTAGGAACCACAAGCCTGCAATGTGCATTACTGCGCCATGTAGACAAGTTCTTAGCTACGTCTGACTTCTATAAACTGTCCATCAAGAAGTTTAGGCTTGAAATTAGAGGGAAGTTTCTGGCCATCAGAGGAGTGAAGTTCTGGAACAGCCTCCCAAGGGGAGGAGTGGAGGTAAAAAAACCTAACTGGCTTAAAGACAGAGCTTGATAAGTTATGGGCGGGATGTTATGATAAGATGGCCTACAATGGACTGTAGCTGATGTGCGACAGCTGACAGCAAATATCGCCAATGGCCGTTGATGGGAGGGCTCTGAGTTATGACAGAGAATTCTTCCCCAGGTGGCTGGTGTGTTTTGCTCACGTGCTCAGGGTCTAACCGGTTGCCAGATTTGGGGTCTGGAAGGAATTTTGCCCCAGATCAGATTGGCAGAGAGCCTGGGGAGTTTTCAATTTTTTTTGCAGCATGGGACACGGGTCATTTTAACTAGAGTAAATGGTGGATTTTCTGTTACTTGCAGTCTTTAAATCAGAATTTGAGGACGTCCGTTACTCACCAAGAGGTTGTGGGCTTATTGCAGGAGTGGGTGGGTGAAGCTCTGTGGCCATCCATGTGCAGGAGGTCAGACTAGATGATCATGATGGTCCCTTCTGACCTGAAAGTCTATAGGACTGTCGGGGTGAGATGCAACAGGAGGGTCTGGATTCGGGATTTTGGAGCCAGCTCCAATATAGACCATTGCTAAGCAGCTCTGAAGAATTGCTCTGCAGGAACAACTCTGATGTTTCCAAGTTTGTTTTCAGCCTGGAATGAAACTGACACTGGTTGAAATTTCCCCTGAAAACCACAGGGACCCCCCAGGTTTAACTCGCTGCAGCTCAGTGCTAACGGCCCTGCTTTTGCCCCAGCGACTAGTTAATTAGTTGAACAAAGGGGAAGAGCTCCAGCAGGTCGCTGAAAAGACATGACTTTGGGTTGATGCTTGGTTTTTTTTAACTCAGTGGTGGCCTGTAGGGTTTGTTTGCTGAACTGGACAGGTTGACCATCTGAGAGCCGTCTCCTATACGCCAGTCTGTGACTAGGAGCTTCCAGTCATCGCTGTCCCACTCCCATTGCCAACACTGTGTTGGATGTGGTGATGAACATGGAAGAGGCCTATGCATGGTTTCTTTTAACGTGGAGACACCATTGCACACCAGCACTTGGTGGGATGAGGCTCTTCGTCCAATGGCAAGGAAACCAAGACCACTGGAAACCGCCATCCTGCTTCATCCACCTTCACAGCCGTTGAGAGAAATTGTCTCTTTGTCCACCTGCTCTGCTGTTGAGGACTTATGGGAAACGCAAGCTCTTGACTGACTAAAATAGAGAAGGACTTCATGGCAAGGATCCCAGCATTTGAAGACCCAACAAAGCTAAGAGAGAACAGAGAAACAGGGAAAGAGGAAAGAATGTGTCACAGCTCGACTAGATCCACATCCACTCTTTCCACTGGGAACTGTCTGGCACAACTGTAATCAGATCTGTGGATCCCAGATTGTATTTTTTAGCCACTTGTGGACCCACTAGCCAGAACTTGCCATCATTTCATGAAAGACGATCATGTGTCAATTTTGCTGCATTGTTTTGGTCAAAAAATGAAACCTTACAAAAAAAAAAGAATTCCCACAAAACATTTTGTTTAAAAAATTTTAGAACAAAGCATTTCCAGATTTTCACTTCCAGTGACTTGTTTTTAGAAATTTCCTTTTAATTTTTTTTTTAAATTGAAATGTTTTTAAAATGCTCAACATCCACATGAAACATTTAGTTTCAGGCCAAATCTTTTGTTTGACCCAAATTAGTCAGTGAACAAAACAATCCATTATCTTCCCAATTCTCTTTTTGTCAATATAGATTACGTTTTTCATGAGAGAGGGGAGCCAAAATGATCATGTTGTTTTGATATTAACGTTAGGGAGGGAGAGGAATTGTTTAAGTTTAGTTTTGATATTAACGTTAGGGAGGGAGAGGAATTGTTTAAGTTTAGTACTAATA
>ML675673.1:123961-163855 GCA_007922155.1 Mesoclemmys tuberculata | reverse complement strand
AGCTGCATGCCGAGAAGGATTTGGGGCCGTGGGGGATGATCAGAGTACAAAGAGAGTATTGAGCGGGGTGAGCTCCGACACGCAGGAAGTCAGCCACACTTGCACCTGCCCCGCTCTCCAGGAGGACTCCTTACCTGGCACGAGTCTATGCCACCCTGTGGCACGCCAGCGCACAGCATGCTGTCCGTGATCATGGCTGGATAACTTCTCTGACACTCGGCCTGTCTGACGGTATAGACATTTGCGCACTGCATGGTGTTTGGGAACAGCCCTGGGTAGTGACAGAAAACAAGAGTTCATGAGTAGGGTACAAGGTGCAAGAGACGTGTAAGACCCTCCACTGGTGTAAACTGGAATCGATCCACTAACTCCAATGGCGCCATCGCTGACTGACCCCAGCTGGAGTCTTGCTCCATTGACTCCAATGCAGCTATGGCTGATTGACCCCATCTGGGATCTGGTCCTGACTGACAACAGCTGGGATCTGACCCCATTCCTTTTCCATAAAAGAAAACGTTTGATGATTCAACAGAGAAGCCAGAAAAAGAAAAACTCAGCCTCAGTTCAGGTCAAACTAATTGTTTCATTTAGATCCAGTATTTTACGTTCTAGTATAATATTTCGTTGCCATTTGAAGTGTGTTTGTAACCTTTGAAAACTGTTATAAAAACAGAAGGAAGGGTAATTGCAAATGGAAATGTTCTGAACAGAAAAAAAAATCAAGCCATTGTGACCCACTGTTTTCAAAATGCAAAGCTTTGATTTTTTTTAGAACATTATTTCTGAAGTGAACAATGTATTGGTGGGACATTTGGTGATGTTGAAGCTGCATTTTTCACCCAAAATTGTTTCAGTTGGAAAATTTCCCCCAGGAGAAGCCAAAGACCTTTGACATCCTGTTAACGAGCTCTCCTTAAAGACCTTCCACTCCCATCCCCAAACTGAGCCCAACCTCAGCCCCTCCCGTCTACGCCCCAGCACTTCATACTTTGGGGTGATCTAATGGTGCCCCATCCCGACACGCTGCATCGGCTTCCAGGTGGAGGACAACTGGTAGGCAGGCTGATTGTGTTCACATAATTGTTGAGTTGAACCGGCTCATCCAACTCCAGCAGCATGAAATCGTTGTCACGAGGTCTGAGGTTATACTCTGGGTGCACAAAGGAGTTGCGGATTCTTCGTCTCTGCTCTGTGTCTTCATTCACTCGTAGATTATAATCCCCCAGATGCACCTGCAGTGAGCTACATGGAGAGGCCAAAGGGAAAGATCAACAGATGGCTATTCAACTAGGGTTGGGCCAATAATAGAATTTTCAGTGTTGAGGTAGCCTCCAAGACCTTGTCAACTTGATTCCCCAAGAACTCAGTTCTGATCTCCCATCTTCCAGTCTTATTTCTTTCTTGGCCTCCCCTTAGTGGATCAGACTCACGTGTAAGGGGTGGGTACGGGGCATACCCCACATCCATACAATTATACAAGTATTGCTACCTTATGTACAAGTTTAACCTTATTCTGATGCATGCGTCCTCCACTGTATCATGCACCTTATGGTTAGTCCGGTTATTTTTCAGGCCCAGTTCCTATACATATCATGCATAGGTGCCGGGTACATAAGGCCAGGGAAGGATTTGCCTTTCCTGAGAATCAGGCGTGGCCTCGTCCAAACTCTGCCCCTTCCTGTTGCATCCTCCTGGCGTGGGCCTGGCAGCGGCGGCTCTCAACCCACTGTCTCTCCACTGAAGCAGGCAGGTGCTGGGTGCCGGTGGCTGCTCAGCCAGAGAGAGGGGGCATTGCAGTGTGGGGCGGGCCAGCCAGGGCCAGGGTGGGTTGGGGCAGGGCAGGACGAGACCAGATGTCCCAATAATATCAGGATCATCACTATATTAGGGGTTTTGTCTTATATAAGCAACTATATTCCACCCCTTCCCGAAAAAAAAGGGTCCAAATTTTTCACACCTGCTACTTTTGGGACCCAGTTAATACAGTTATTTTGACTTTTGCCGCATCCTGGATTCCTGTGGCTGCTCAGATCTAGTTAAACCTACATGCGGGAGCACTGAGAGTTTCAGAGAGTCAAATCTGGGTCAAAGATTTCAATTTTTACCCGCAAATCAAAGAGTCGGGGGCAAACATTTGCTTCAATTTTTGTGAAACGTTTCTGAAAATAAACTTACCGGGAACTTTGAAAGAAATAGTCGTCTCGAATGAAAAAATCAAAACAGTTTGGAAATGTCGACATGAGACCTTGCGGTTATTTAAATGATTATTTATACGTTTTAATTAATTTTTCCAAATACAACCAATAGAGCAGATTCATCCTAAGATGCCAAGAGAGTTAGGACAAAAGGAGGGGAGGGGAAACAGCACATCTATTTTCAGGACCTGCAGTAATTATAGCGCTTTAAAAAGTCAGCCGGAATTGCTTTAAATTTTTCAGGTGCGCCCCTTCTCCGGAACACCAGTCATTCAATTGCTGCCAGATCCGCCCTATCGCTGAGCGAAGCATCAATGTTTGGTGGGGACTGACGTTTCCATTTTTACATGATTCAGTTTTTAGCGACCAGAGCCCCATGTTGGAGCCAAGTTGCCTTGTCCCAGGGCAACCTCCAGCTGTCAGGAAATATATCTGAGGATGACATTTAAAGGGGAGGGGCCACTGCGATTTAAAAAACCCAACTTTTGCCAACGAGTGGAGAAAATGGAAGTGAATTTGCAAAATGTTTCCCCATTGCCGAATCTGCACTTTGTGACGGGGGGAGGAGGGAGAACGTTTTGTGAGAAAAATTCCATCCAGATCCTCCACGTGAGCTGCCAGCGTGAAGCGACGAAGCTGACACTAGCGAGCAGGGGGAGAGCTTCCCTCTGCACGTGCCACTGGGAAGACCGATGCTGGCATGCTGCCTCCTCTGCCAGCGCGGGCCCCTTTGCAGAAAGACGCCGGAAAACCACTGAGGGTGCAGAAAAGAGCCACAAAAATTATTTGAGGGCTGGGAAAAAATGGAGGCGGATGGGGCTAGGGTCTGGGAGAGGTGCAGAGTAAGATCTGGCCACAGATGGGGATACCAAGAAAGAAGATGAGGACTGGCGATGTGGGTTATCCCCATGCAGCACACTCTCTCCCTTCACCCCTGCTTTGACTTACCTGACGTCTCTGCCACAGTGGGCTGCAGTTAGCACCCACTTCCGGTCTATCAGGCTCCCACCGCAGTAGATATAGCCGTTCCTTAGGAGAGCCACCTGGTAGGGCCGTGTGCCGACAGGGCACGGCCCCCCCCCCAACGATCCGCTGTTCCTCTACCTCTGATGCTGCAATGGAGAGAAAGCGTCCGCAGTAAGTGGAGTGGCCATCAGCCGTGGCCATATGGATTAGCCGGTAGCAGGATGATCATGAGCCATCACTCGCACCCAGCTGTGCGAAAGAAGAAGGCGATCTGAGGATGGACCAGGCGAGGTATTTCCAGCCGTGATCGGGACACATCAATGCCCCTGGGAAAACCTCCCATTCTGGTCACCCATGTTCCAGAAAGAGGAATTCCAATTGGAACAGGTGTAGAGAAGGGTGCTCGGATGATGAGGGGGATGAAGGGCCGATCTTACAAGGAGAGGCGGAAAGAGCTCGGCTTCTTTAACCTAAAACAAAGGCTGAAAAGGGATCTGATGGCTCTCTGTAAATGCAGCGGGGGAAAGATTTCGATTTTTTTTTCTCCCTGTTCCAGGACGGAAACAATTTCCCCCCCAAAAAACCAGTGAAACCAATTCGGGGAACGGGGGGGACATCCATTTCAGGTAAATCAGACCCTTTTGGTTTTGATAAAATCATAGCGTCATGGAAATGTCAGGCTGGAAGGGACGTAGAGAGGTCGTCTTGTCCAGCCCCTTGCGCTGAGACAAGACCCAATAAATCTAGACTATCCTTGACAGGGGTTTAATCCAACCTGCTCTTAAAAACTTTTTATCAGATTACCTTCAGTTTTCTTTTCTCAAGACTAAACAGGCCCAGTTTTTAACCTTTCCTTGTCAGTCAGGTTTTCTGAACCTTTGATCATTTTTGTTGCTATCCTCCGGACTCTCTACAATTTGTCCACATCTTCCCTAAAGTGTGCCGCCCAGAATTGGACACAGTTCTCCAGCTGAGGTCACACCAGTGCCGAGCAGGGCGGGACAACCCCCGTGTCTTAAATATGACACTCCGGTTAATCATATTCACCTTTTTCATAGCTGCATCACACTGTTGACTCATCTGCAGTTCGTGATCCACTGTCACCCCCAGATCCTTTCTGGCAGTTCTCCCACCTAGCCACATATTCCCCATTGTGTAGTTGTGCGGGTGATTTCCCTTCCCTAAGTGAAGTGTCTTTATGGAATTTCACCTTGCTGAGTTCAGAGCAATTCTCGAATTGTCAAGGTCACTTTGAATTCTAATCCTCTCCTCCAAAGTGCTTGCAACCTCTCCTGGCTTGGTGTCACCCACCAATTTTAGAAGTGTATTCTCCCCTTCACTAAAATCAAGATCTCTCTCGCCCACTACTTCCTCCCATCCACTAGGCCAGTAACCCTGTCAAAGAAGGTTGGTTTGGCATGATTTGTTTTTGAAAAATCCATGCTAGCTATTCCTCAGAGCCCTATTGTTCTCTAGGTGCTTACAAATTAATTGTTTAATAATTTGTTGAAGTATCTTTCCAGGTATCAAAGTTAGGGGGCCTGGTCTTTAATTCCCCGGGTCCTCTTCATTCCCCTTTTAAAGACAGGCACTACGTCTGCTCTTCTCCAGTCTCCTGGGACCTCACCTTTCCACCAGGAGTTCTCAAAGATAATTGCTAATGATTCTGAGATTGTTTCAGCAACTTCGTTATGTTAAAATTCCTTAGAGTGAATTTCATCAGACCCTGCTGACCTGAACACATCTAATTTAGCTAAATACTCTTCAATCTGTTCTTTCCCTATTTTGGCTTGCATTCCTTCCCCTTTGTTGTTAGTATTAAATGTGCTGCGTATTTGGTGTCCACTAACTTTTTTAGTGACAACTGAAGCAAAATAGGCATTAAATAGCTCAGCTCTCTTGATGTCATCTGGTGTTAGCTCTCCCTCCCTGTTAAATAGAGGACCTACACTTTCCTTCGTCTTTCTCTTGCTCCCAATTTATTTAAAGAGCTTCTTTTTATTGCCTTGTATGTCCCTTGCTAACTCATTTTGTGCCTTAGATCTTCTGAGTTTTTTCCTACATGCTTGGGCTATTCTTTTGTTCTTTTCCTTAGCACTTTATCCATATTTCCAGTTTTTGTAGACCTCCTTTCTTATTTTCAGGTCATTTAAAGAGCTTCTGATGGAGCCCTTTTGTCCTCCTCTTTTTCCTCCTCTCTTTCTTTCTCACTGGGATAGTTTGCAGTGGTGCCTTTAATATTGTCTCCTTGAAAAACTGCCAGCTCTCCTGAACTCCTAATTCCCTTAGATTTTCTTCCCATGTACCTACCAGTTCTCGGAGTTCGTTAAAGGCTGCTTTTTTGAAGTCCACTGTCCTCATTCTGCTGCTTTCACGCCTTCCTTTCCTTAGAGTCATGAAATTTATCATTTCATGATGACTTGCACCCAAATTGCCTTCCACCTCGAGATTTGCTACCAAGTTCTCCCTGTCGGTCAGAATCAAGTCTAACACGGTCATAACATCTGCGAACTGGGAATCGATAACAGCGGCTCTCAACTTTTCCAGACTACTGTACCCCTTTCTGGAGACTGATTTGTTTTGCGTATCCCCAAATTTCACCTCACTTAAATACTACTTGCTTACAAAGTGGGACATAAAAATACAGAAGTGTCACTGCCCTCTATTACTGAAAAATTACTGACTCACATTTTTACCATATAATTATAAAATAAATTAATTGCAATATCAATATTGTTCTTACATTTTGGTATACAGAGCAATATAAAGAACTCATTGTCTGTCTGAAATTTTAGTTTGTTTAATTTTAGTGCTTTTTATGTAGCCTGTTGTAAAAGTAGGCAAATATCTAGATGCATTGATGTACCCCCTGGAAGATCTCTGTGTACCTCCAGGGGTACATGTACCCCTGGTTGAGAACCACTGATCTATAACATACATTCACCATTGAGTTAAATTTGCTCATTCCTTTTGCAATTTCCCATACCCACGTGTCCTTCATGAATGAACTTTAAAATCTTGGAATTTTTGTTTGTTTTTTTCCCCTGAGGATAAATGGAAGCTTAACACACTTCCCTTGGAGAAGAACATTTTCCGTCACTGAAGGCTTATCTATTTAGGCATGAAATGTTTTTTCCATCCAGGGTGTAGAGCATTTCTTCCTATCTCTTCCTCTGTGGTAGCATGTCGTCACATACCCCACATGTGAGCTGCCACACCAGCTGAGTGTATTGATGTGGAAGTCAACCTTGGATTTGGTTTCTGGAGCATTGCCTTAGCAGGTCTCATTTCAGATCGCAGCCAGTGCATCATCCTGCAATGATTTGGCTTCCTGATGTGAATTCATCAGCAGAGACACAATTCTGAAGCGCAAGCGCTGGGATTTGAGATGATGCTCCATTTTTAAATCAATTATTTCAATCGCGAATGATCCATAGATGCAGCTGGGAGACGCTTCAAGACCAAATGCAATTGCCCAGACTTTTCTTCTCAAGTGACATGCATTTGTACTGCGCATTTGTAAAGAATCTGGATGCAAATGCTGTATATCGCCTGCTGCAGTCTTTGCCCCAGCCCATCTTGCAAATTTTTGCACAAAAAGGCAGAATATTGTAGTTGATAACAATATACATAGGCCAAGAGTCTTTTCAGTTCTTCCAATTCACCCTCCATGGCCCATTTCCATTCCACATCCAGTAGCATCAATATTATTCCATGCATTGTGTTATCAGAGATATTATCCATTGATTTTCCCCAAGAAAGTCAGTGTATCTAGTGCATGCAACACTAGCATAGGGTCCATACCAAATAGCTACACTACAGATATAAGCTTGGGGATAGAGCCAGTTGGAAAATTTCCATTGAAACCATTTTCCACTGGAAAATGCTATTTTGTTAAAATGGAAATGTTTCCCAGGGAACGTGCTGATTTCACTGAAATTTTGTTTGATGAGAAATTGACATGATCCAAGTGGAACATTTCAATTTTCTTTTTAGAAAGACTTTTCGTTTTGGTATTTGACCATCTTATTTCTTTTAATTCTTTATGAATTAAAAATGGGAACCAAACTCCGCAACTGTATCAAAGTGAAACATTTGCGTCGATCAGAAACGATTTTTTTTAAATGTCCTCTTGCTGGAAATTTCCAAATTCATTGGTATTGTTCTAATTTGGAATGAAAATAAATGTCAAAATCACAGAATGTCTGGCTGATACACACACCAAACCCAAAGTAATCTTATGTGGAAACACCTCTGGCATGCCTCTGTGGTGTTGGAGTCTAGCTGCCCCATTTTCCTCTATAGGCTGTGCTCCACTGTGACACTGTATCTCCCATGATGCATCACAACCAGGGACCTCCATAATACAATTATCTCCCCTTACTATTAATGGTGTATCATGGGAGATGTAGTCCAACCAGAGACGTTGGCCAATAGAAGAGGATGGGGGCCTCAAGTCCGTATACTACAGCTTCCAGGATGCATTGCGGCAGCATTTCCAGATCAGAATGTTTCAGATTTCCATTTTTTTCCGGAAAATTTAATATTTTCGGGGGTGGAGGGCAGAAATAATTCTTGTTTGGATTGGACAGTTGCAGGGTTGCTGTATTCTCTGCTAATGATGTTTACAATTTGCTTGAGCTGAATATTTGGTTGGGCAGAATTTACATTTAAAATCAACTTGCTCTGGGGCAGGAATGATAAACGACGGTAGGAGGGGTTGGTAGGAACACCTACAGTCAAGGTTGCCTAACGCTTTCCATGATAAACCCCTGTTTTCAGTTGTTGACAGCTTCACCAAACTTTAACTCTTCCGGATGGGATTTTCCACGCTTGCTCTCTGAAAGTGCTTTGGATAGATTCCGTTCAGCGATTTCCAAGAAAGAGGTCAGGGAACGATAGGCCATTTTTGCAATGTTCAAACCATTCTTGAACCATTTTTTGAAGAGCTCTAGCGCTTTGGCAGCAGGAACTTGAAATTTTGCAAAGAAATAGCCCTTAAGTCAGGGAGGTGCCCTTCACTGTTCCCATGAAAATTCACCCAGATTTGGTCAAATTATAAGCCTTGGGAAATCACAATTTACACATGCTCAATAGAATAGGGGGTTGGTCAGTGACTAGGGTTTCCTGGCTCTACCACTGCTCACATAATTAAAGCTGTCAAGCTTTTTAGGGTGCAACATTTTCCCATTGGAAAATGTCCGTTTCTCAAAGTCAAAAATTTCCATGGGAAATTGACTCCACAATCAAACTACATCTTCCATGATGCCTCACAGGCCAGGCCTCCCATGATGCACTAGCATCTCCTCACCAAGAGGTGCATGGTGTTTCATGGGATAGGCAGTCTGACCCGAGCATTGGACAATATCAAAAAAGGCCATTTTGATTTGTCTTACCAAAGTCATTTTTTGTTCCCATGTTTTCTTTAAAGAATTAACATTATGTTACAAATGGTGCAATGTCAAATATATATATTTTACACATGCTTTCAATTTAAAGCCACTGAAATCTCCGTGAAAAAGATTTATTTCCCCCCCAAAACAAGTATCATTTTGTGGGAAACGTCAGAACTCTTCCCTTTTCCCCTGATTTGAGACGAACACAGATTGTGAAATCATGGCTCCCTGCCTGCTCTACAGATAATAGAATAATCAGACACGAGGTCTGAATATATTAATTCCCTTTCGCAACCTTAATGATGGGCTCTGTGGCATCAATAATGGGACTGCCAGGAGGGTGGCTTCTCATAACCAGCCACTCACCTTAAGCAACGTCCGAAGACATTCCTGTCTTGAAATTGCAGAACCTTCTCACCCAACCCAAATTTGGCTTCTCTTCTGACTTTTTTTTCCTACCTGCTGCCCCAGCCACGAGCATTGCGATGATCAGCAGCTCCATGGTGGTTGTGGTGATGGATACGGTAGGAGTCTTCGCTGTCTTTACTGCACTGAAAGATATGGAAAAGGAATTGATGGCCATAGGAGTCTTGAGGAGGATGGGTGGCCTCAAGGATAAGGTGCTCACTTAGGATTTAAGGAAGTCAGGCTCTTTCCAGACTCCCAAGAACAAGCAATTTCTCTGTGCCTCAGCTATGCTGACTGTACCATGAGAGGAGAGCCCTGCCATACTGGGGGAGGATAAACATACTGTAATAATCTGATGGCAATGGGGGCCCTCTCTGCCCCAAGGGCACTTTCCATGAAAAGATCAGATCTGTTGGGGGGAAAACCTCAATCCATATTTAAAAGATTTCCATGCACTGGACTGAGCCACCCCTCTCCTCCTAGCTCCCTTTCTAATGTGTCACCCCATTAAGAGGTGTAGGCAACTCCCCCCCCCCGTAACCAGTCAACTAACAAAGAAATGAATTAATTTAAGGCACTGATCTGACCCCAACCATGGTAGCATCTGAGCACCTCATAATCTTTACTGTATTTAACCTCACAACTCCTTGGGGAGGTAGGGCAGGGGTATTATCCCCATTGTGCAGATGGGGAAACTGAGGCAAAGAACGACTAAGCGATTAGGCCAAAGCCATACAGGGAGGCAACGGCAGATCAGAGATTAGAAGCCATGTCTATCGAGTACCAGCTGAGCAGCCGAACCACCAAGCCCTCTGTCTACACTGAATGCCCTATGCCATCCTTCATAATCCTGCAATAACAGCAGTGTCCCTATGTCACCCCATTGTCACCCCAAAACAGAGAGATGCCCCAAGTTCCCCATAATCCCCCAACCACAAAGCAGTGCCCCCCAGTGCCCATAATCAGTCCAATAACAGCTCAATGCCCCAAGTCATCGCCCTACGTCGCTCCCCAAACCGCAGCCATCTCCTTTCCACCCTACTGCATGACCCACCCACCCCCACCCTGTCAGGCTTCCTGACAACCGGGGCTTCACCTGTAGCTCTTGGTTGTGACACCTGGGAGAGGAAGAGGCTCCGGCGGTTTTGTCTTGGACAAAGCCAAGAATCTTTTGGGGTGGGACACTTTATATGCCGGGGAAATGGGCTGTCCCTGGTGAGTCAATACATGATTGCACATCTGGGGAGCTGCCCAAGATGTCGGCAACCAGGTGCCTCCCTCCACCCTCACACTCTTGGCCTCGGTAGGTCAGATCTCATGGAGCTGCAGGAGCAAGGCGGCTTTTGTTCCTGCCTCTCTTCTTCGCAGGGGCACCCGGCAGGAATTAACTTGGGAACGGCTCTTTCTCCATTGCGGAAAGTGACTCCCTGAACCTTCCGCTCTGTCGCCTGCCAGGAGAACAAGGGGATGGAGAAATAGGAAGGGGGCAGAGAAGAGCCATGGAGGCTCGGGGGAGGAAGGGCCTGAGAGCTTGTCCCCATTTGAAATGCTAAATTGGCCCATTGGCGTACCCAGTTCACCACCCCAAAAGGCAGGAACTAGGTGGACGGGAGAATTCTTCCATCGCCCACCAGGGGTTAGGTGGGCTCCACTACGTTGCTCAGGGCTGTGGATTTTTGGATGGAGCCGGGGCTCTGAGCCCCATGCCCACCCCCCGAGCGACGTAGCTGGGTCAACTTAACTTTTTAGCACAGACCTGGCCTATGCAGCTTGCAACTAAGAGTTTGATCTGCTTCGTTGATCAAGGCGAGCGGTGGCTCGCTCACGCTGTATCTTCATGGGGAGATAGTCCCGGGTGCTGACGGGCTCGTGAATAAAAGAGAACAAGAACCAGTGGCTGGAAATTAAAGGTAGATATGTTCCAGTGAGGAATGAGACACCATTTCTTCCCAGTGCGGGTTGATTAACCGTTCCCTGATGGATTTGCCATCAGTTCATGGCTGTCCTTTTGGGAAATGCTGGCAAGTCATTGGACTCAGTACAGGGAGAAGTGGGGGAATTTCTCCGACACGTGTTATACAGGAGGCCAAAAGAGATGATCTCATAGTCCCATCTGGCCTTAAAATCTACGAGTACGTCTACATTGCTATGAAAGGCTCACGGTAGGGCTACGGCTGGCTCACAGGTCACAGGCTGTAGGGCATTTGGGCTTCGGCCAGACAGAACTGCGGTGGGAAACACCACACAGACATGGGGGTGTCTCAGAACCTGGGCTCCATCCTGAGCGGGAACGTCTACACTGCTATTTCTAGCCAAGGCCTGTGCGCCCAAGTCCATCGATCCAGGCTCTGATACTTCATGCCACAGGTTTTGAATTGCAGTGTAGACACACCAGACGACTGGGAGTTCAAAGCCGATACAAGACCTTGTATTTTTCAGGCCAGGTGTAATTGAACTGTGGAACTCCCTGCCTCAGAAAGTTGTTGACATCAAAACCATCACCACATTCAAGAAGGGAGTGGAAAAACCGGAATGTTCACAGTTTGTGATTACAAGCAAATTAGTGCCTTGGACTATCAAACTTCCTCTTTCAGGGTTTGAATTGATCTCTAATTATTAGAAAGAAGGGTGATGATTAATGTGTGTTGGGGGGCAGATTACCTCCCATCAGCCACTGCAGAGGGTCTCACATCTTCCACTGAGAGCTGTCAGTGATGAGATTCTGGACTAGACAGAAAGATTGTGTTTAAAAAAAAAATTTTTTTTAAAAGCGTTGGAATCTCTTTATTTGCCTGTTCAAGGTTTCAAAGCTTTCCTGTCCACAAAATCTTGCAAAATGTTGCCACATGACAAAAGAAAACCCAAACCATTTTGATTTGGGTCAGTTGAAACCTTTCATTTTAAAAAAAAAATCTGATGTCTTCTTTTTGTTTTCACCTTTCAAACTCATTTAAAAAAAATAGAAATTCAATCACATTTCAAAAGGGTTTCGAACACATCAAGCCAGAAAGTTTTGACAACGTCACGACTTCCCCTGCCCACACAATTTTTGAGTTGGGAACGTCACTCAAACACATCCTGTCTCGTAAACAGTTTCAGTTTCGATGCCTTGGCATTTTAGGGCAGAGAAATTCTCAGCCACTCTACCCATTGTACCGATAGGGAAACTGAGGCAGAGAGCGAGCCTGAATGCCTTGTTGAGGGTGTCACAGATAGCTGGGCGTGGATCAGGAACTGAATCAAGATCTCCCACACTCCTAGATGATGCACAGCATTGAAATATCCCTTCTCTGTGCTTTTAAGGAGAACGCAAGCCACATTTTCAAGCTTTCCTTTGGAATCACAAGGGCTGCCCGTTTCCCTCTCGTTTGGATTCTGGTCAGCCACAGGACTTCAGCCGCTGGGACTTGGAGACCAGTAGCAGCTATCCCGAGAGCTGGCAGCCCTGCCCCTTGGGAACGTCTGCCGTACCCAGACGGGCTGGCCTGCCGCATGTGGCAACCCCTCCGCATTCCAGGCTGGTACGAGGGCCTGTAATGTCAGGGCTGCGCAGGTCTCACTACGGGGCAGGAGCTGCTCTCAGTAACTGGCATATGTCTGGTGCCCCAGGTTGGTGCTGTGCCAGCCTGGTATCGACAGTGCTAGGCGCTGATAGAGGGAAGGGTTGGGTTGGTTCTGTATCTGGATGGCTGGCGCTGGGGCTCCTGGATACTACCATAATACACCTAATAAATAACAATGTACAGCGCCTAGCACAAGGGGTCCTGGTCCATGTGTGGGGCATCTAGGTGCGACTGTAATACACCTCTTGAACTGCCGGCGACGGTGAATGCTTCACTGATGTCAACTCTTCGCTGTCTCCTTAGGGCAATGGTGGGGAGCACTTGAAGATGAGCAATGGTTAGAAAGTGCCCAGTGGGTGTCGATCTCCCCCACCCTAATCCGCTAGAGCCCACTCCCCTCCCAGAACCAGCGACAGAACCCAGGCGTCCTGGTATCCGGCCCCCCATTCTAACCCAGTAGACCCCACTCTCTGCCCAGAACCAGGGAGAGAGAACCCAGGAGTCACTTCATGGCAGATGTCAACAGTTTTGCTTTTCCTGCCAGCTGGGAACGTCCGTGTGTCTGCATTTCCTGACGACCGGGGACGATGAGTCCGACCCGCACGAGTTATTTCTCTGGGATGAAAAATGTTTGTTGGCCTTTTGCAAACCAACAGGCCAGGCGCGGCGACTGTGCTGGCAATGTTTGCCAGTGGCTTGCAGAGGGTTAGTTCTGTAGTGCCAGGAAACCTTTTGCAATCACAGGGCAGGGGCGTCATTCTCTCATCTCTGCCTGGTTCCCCGGCTATTTAAAGACACTTCATTCTTTCTTTCGGCAGGTGTTTGTGAGGGACCCTGGGATGTCATAGATTTTAATGATCACAAGGGAACTGGGATCCATCCGTCCTAGCCTCCTGCGTAGCCCAGACGGGAGAGTCGTCCCCAGGGATTCCTGCCTCCAGACCAGATCTGGCTGTTGAACCGGAGCCCCCTTAACTCCACCTCTTGTTTGTGTGCCCTTAACTCTGCCCCTTCGTGGCTTTAAAGCCCGTATCTGCTGGGTGAGCGAGAGTGGAGCTTTGTGTGTGCAGGACAGGTGCCTTATTTCCATGGAAAGACTCTGTGGGATGAAGAATCTGCCCTGTCCCTGGGAGTCAATTCCCCACCCTGAGGAAAAGCTGCCCCTTATTTCCAGTCTCGATTTGTCTGGGTTCAGCTCCTAATGTTGAGCTTTCACTCTGCCTCTCTCTGCTGGGTTAAAGAGCCCTCTGCTCCCCAAAATCTCCTCCCCAGGGAGGTGCTGATAGACCAGGACCAAGTCCTCTCTTCCCCTTTCTGGGAGTAACTCCCTCACGTTCAGTCTCCCGCTCTCAGGCAGTTTTCCAGCCTTCGGTCCTCTCGGACCCCTCCCTGATTTCCCGATGGCCTGTTTGACATTCACCCTCCCACCAGGGCTGGGTGCCAACTCCAGACATGCATCATATCCACCTCCAACCCACCATCCGTGCTTTGCTCGCTCTGAGTTGGGTTTTCAGCATTGCAGGGACGCCAATAATGTCCCTGAGCTGAAAACACCAACCATTCAGACCGAGGCGCTCTGCGGGAAATGCGCACAACCGGGGTGTGATTTCTAAAGCGTGCTGACGTTGTGCTTGAATTTGTTGGGGCGGACCCTGCTGGGTTCCTTAGTGCACTTCAACGTAAGTACCATTTTGGGTGCACTTTTATACACGGTCTCCACTGAGCAATTAATGTGCAACGCATTAGTGTGCGTTAGGAACCACAATCCTGCAGTGTGCATTCCCGTGCCATGTAGACAAGCTCTTAGCTAAGTCTGACGTCTCTTTTTACCGAAAGCAATCCTACGACTTCTTTGTTTCATATAAAAAAATTCACTGTCTCCTCCTTGTGTTTCCTGCACTTCCTCTCCATGCACAAAACCAATGTCCTGGGACTTTTACAGGGAAACCCGCTCAGCAGTTTGCGAGCTAAAATGAATTAAATAACTGGGTCCTTCCTGCAATTCTTCTCTGTGTCCTGAAGGGCCTTAAAAATAGGGCTACGCAGGCACTTCAAATGTGGCGCAAAATGTGTGAAGTGTGAGCGAGAAGAAGGTGTACGGCCGCTGCAAAAAACTGTGAGATTGGCTTAGAAATCATGAGCTTGTCGAAAAATTGAACAAAAGATGCCAGGCTCTTTGCGTTCTGGCGCTGGGGGATTTATAAGTCACGTTTTCAAGCTCTCTCTCCCCAGCTTTAAGGGCAAAAAACTAATTTTTTCTTAATGAAGCCTGGCACTAATGCTATTAACATCATGAGATGGGTGACAACGTGTCTGTGTCACATTTACAGTCAGCTCAGATGGATCATAGATTGAAGGCTCCTCCTAGCGCTTCCTTTGCAGTCTCTGTCTGACGGGGAACAAAAACAGCTTCCCGCTGATTGACAGCTCAAGTTTCCCAGAAATGAAGGAACAAAACAACCAGTTGGGCAGGGTTGGTCCCAGCTGGTTCTACCAGACCTTTTAATACCAGGGCTGGGTAATTTTCTTCTAATTGTCTCTAATTAGCTCGGCAGCAGCATTCCTAACCTAGAGCTCTTCCCAAAAGCTGATTCATGTTTGAGCCTGCAACCTTCCAAAAGGAGCTCTTCCCTGTCACATTCTTCGGCAATAGATCCCTCCCCAATTGTCTGCGCGGCAGCTGATCTTCTCCAATGCCCAGGCTGCCTGTGCAATGGAACAAAGCCGGGTGCATCTCTGGGTGGGTGATTTTCCCATGCATCCAGCATGCACTAGATCAGCTTAACCTGTCTGAGTGCTTTGCAACTCGGTGTTATCTTAGCTCGCTTCCAGTCGCAGTAGTGGTGCAAGGATGTGCGGTGCCTTGTCCGCTTTTTAAGAGATTATGCTGTACATGAATCAAAACAGCATGGGTGTGGAGGGAAGGTAAAACTGCCTAGTGATTAGGTCCCCAAGAGCAGAGTGGGGCAAAAAACTGAGTTTTTGGTTCGCTGGCTAGAAATCGGGGCTGGGGGAGCGATTAATTTCAGGTCGGCTCAATAACAAAATGTTTCAACATTTCCAGCGAATGGAAATGTTGAGGGGGGAAAAAAGGGCATTTTGGGTCGAATGAAATGATTTCCCAATGGTTGTAAAAAAATACATCAGAAGGCGATTTTGAAATGAAAAGGAGTTTTGACTCCAAAACGTGGAAATGTTTGGTTTAGAAGATGTAAAAAAATTAAACTTTTTTAAAGGGTTTTTTTCCCCAACAGAAGCCATCCAGCGAAACTGACATGAATTTGCAAACTGTTTCAATCCAACTGAATCTGCATTTTTTTTGCCAAAATAGAAAAAGGCCGCGGGGGCGGGGGGTATGTGGAAAGGGAGACAAAAGGGGGAAGGTTGATAGCAAAATTGTACTCAGGAGAGCTGGATTCATTTCCTGGCTCTGCTACCGACCTCCCATCAAGTCACTTTGTCCCCCACCCCCGTGCCTCAGTTTCCCCATCTGGATTATCACACTGACCCTGCGCAAAGTGCTTTGAGAGCTACAGATAGATATTTGTGAAGTCATCACCCCCTCCCACAGCTGCCTCCTTCTGTCCCCTGTTCCCCACTCTTCCCCGCTTGCCTTCCTACGGAGGCCTAGTCCTGATTTGTGTGTTTCCCTCTGTTCGCACCTGCCCTCTCCTGGAGACAGCCTCCCCAAGTGAAGGCAGCTGAATTGCTCCTCCTGTGATTCCCAGCTGCTTTTGGAAGCGTTTGTGCGTTGTTTAAATGCCATCATTAGGTTAAAGGTGTCACGCTCCCTGCCACGAGACAGCTGTAGCCCAACTTCACTTCCAGTTGCAGGCCAGGATTTAGATTCACACCAGGAAAATTGTAACGTAAACGTTAAAGTGCAGCTCCCCAAGGTGCCTCGTGGGAGTTGTACGTTCATTGCTTCATGCCTTCAGTCTCTTGTGGGACTCTTGGCTGAGCGACAACTCCTATGGGGCACCGCTGTTTACTGTCTGGCATGATGCATCATGGGAGATGTGGAGTAACCCGGGAGCCCCCCGTGCTCCGATCATGAGTCCCGATTCCCGTCCCAGAGCCAGGGTTGGAACCCAGAAATCCGGACTCCTAGCCCCCTATGCTCTAGCGCTAGCCAGCAGTTCTGACCCCTGGACTCCAGTACTCTAACCACTAGACCCAACTCCCAGCTGGGGCTGGATTCAGAGACACAGTCCTGTGGTCGGATAGGTTCTTTCCAAATGGTGCAAGAACTCCCCGCCATTGTCCCGAGGTGACACCCAAGGGTTCAGACATCGGAAGCTCGAGATCCACTCATATCAAATGTTTCCCGGCAATGCAGCTTCTTTCTCCATCCAGGCCCCTGCGATGAGTCGCTTGTTTCACAAACCAGCCCAGAGTTATTCACATATTGTCATACCAAATATTCACGGTCATTTTCCTGCAATAAAACCTGCCTTGCAACGTCCTACCTTAGCAAAGGATCTGGGGGACCCAGTTGGAAAGGAATCTGGCTGGATGGGGCGGATGGTCTGGCTGGGTGAAGGGGAACCTCTGCTGGGGTTTCTCCTTAAGGGCTCAGAAAAGATGGATGAACAAGTGGTTAAAGTACCAGAGTACAGTGAGAAACCCAAGTTCAATTCCCTGCTCCACCACAGATGTCCTCCATGACCGTGGATAAGTCTTTGTGCCTCAGTTTCCCCATCTGTACAATGGGACAATAGCCCTGCCCAGCTTCCATGGGGGTGTTGTGAGATAAATGAATTAAAGGTTGTGCAGTGCCGAGATGCCATGGTGCTGGAGGCCAGATAAGGAAAAAGATCCTAGAACTGGGCCATCTAAATGCTTATGTGTGACCCGCATCCCTGCAGTAACAAGATCATCTCCCGATTATTTATGGATTTAACTCACCCTGGGAGGAAGAGGTTTTTATGTAGTGATAATTGACCAAAAAAGAATTTTTTCTATTATTTTTTTGTAGAAAAAAAAACCTTTTCTATGACAATTTCACTTGCCAGAATAGTTTTCGAAAAGAAAACAAAATGTGGGAGGCAAGGAATCTAATTTGGGGGGTGTTTGTGCCATTTTTCATTTTGAAAATCTGGGTCCCCTCTTCCACCTTTCAATGAAAACTATTCCACTGGCAATTTTTGGGACCAGCTATAGTTATCAGGTGAACAGGAGAGTGTTTCAAAAGTGAAAAGTGGGAGCTTCCCCCCCTCCCACATTTTCTGTCCCCCCCTGGAAAAAGCACTAAGAAAATGTGGAAAGCCGTCTATTTCTCCACATTTCTCCCTACGGGGGAACATTTTTCCTTTGGAAACGTATGCTTGGGAAACAAACCAGATTTCCCACCCAGCTTTATTAATAAATACTTATCTAAGGCTTATCTACATCTGAAAGCACTGTGCAAAGGAGTTCAGTATCATTACCCCATTTGCCAGATGGGGAAACTGAGTCACAGACAGCTGATGTGACCCGCCAGCAGGCCAATGGAAGAACCAGCACTACAACTCATGGCTCCGAAATCCCTGCCTGGTGCAGTATCCACCAGCTCCCAGCTCTAAAGAGCAAGGTTTGCAGAGCTCAGGTCTGTGCCTGCGTTATGCTGAAGTGGCTGGCATCAGTGGGGTATTGGATCCAAAGCCAGTGGCTGCACCAAGCTCCCTGCTTCAGGCTCAATGGAAGGAGCAATCAAACCCCATGATGGCGTAGAGAGAGCTGCATGCAAAGGAAGTTACCGCCCAAGCCCGGGGTGGCTCAGTGCTGAGCCGTGTGGGCTGAAAGGTTTCCCTGGCTGCCAACGCAGGGGTGAGGAGATCAGCTGCATCCTGTGCACGTGGGAAGCAGGAAGCAAGCGGGACCCTGCGTGGAAGCAGAGCAGTGCTCTTTGGGCACAGGGCCTGCTGGAGGGACAGGCGGGTGGATTTCAGAGCCAGGAAACAGCCTGCTGCACTCAGGGGGGCAGGCCAGTGGGGATGCATTTTTGGAAGGAAATGAGATTCCTCTGAGCACGGACCAGATTCGTGACAGGAATGACCCCTCCAGGCTGCGGAGCTCGGCGAGGTGCTTGGGCCAAAGGGGGTGACTGTACTTTCCAAGGACTCCAGCGAACCAGCTAGGAGCAACTCCCCTTTCCAAGGGTGGCGGGGCTGAGAGAGGACTAATTCATGCTGCAGAACGCTCTGACTGCCAGGATATATCTGGAGTGGGGTGGGGTGAGTGTTCTTCTCCTCAGCCTTATGACTATTCTGATCAGCCCCGGGTCGGGCAGCAGCCTCTGACTTTTCCGCCCAGTTAAACATCCTCCCACCGGAGCAGAGCAGGAGGCCTTCAGTTTAATGACTCTCCTTGCCACTTCTCCAAGCCAGGGAGGAAAGATGGGCATGTTCATCCACGCTCCACCCACCCAATAAGCCCCTCCCACATAAGGCACCAAAACAGGAGGCCAGTCACCCTCGATTGTGCCGTTGCTCAGAATAGTTCTCTGGGATCCTTGGGCCTGGCTGGAATATGCCATCAGGCAAACTGGGCTATTTGGGGTAAGGCCCAAAGCCTCCAAGATATGAGGTGCCTAACTCCCCTGGATCTCAAAGATATTTAGGCACTGAACTCCTATAGAAATTAACAGTATCAGGTGCCTAACTCCTACTGCTGTCAAAAATATTTAGGTGCCATGCCCCCCTCTGATATCAAAGATTGCAGGTGTCTAACTCCCATAGAAATCTAGGTTATTTCAGCAACTGCCTCCTATAGATGTCAAAGTATTTAGGTGTGTAATTCCTATAGAAATCCAAGGTATTTAAGTCTCTGACGCCAGGAGAATCACAAATGGAAATAGGTGCATAAGACTTCGAGGGCCCAGCATTGATCAGGACCCTGTTGTATTAACAAGGCGCTGTACGTTATCTACCAACTTTCTAGGCGCTGTATGTTATCATCTATCAGGATTCAGCTATTTTTGTTCGGCTTGGAATTTAAATTGTTCATTCCCTCTCCTGCCTCCCCCCCACAGCCAGCCAAAGCAATATTTCAAGATGAAACCAAGAAAAGGGTTTTATCCCCCTTTTTTCTGATTTTTTTGGTGGAGTGGGGGGGTCCAAAAAATGGAAAAATTCACTCAAATCAAACATTTTAGATTTCCAAGAAATTGCATCCTTGGAAAGAGAAAACAAATTTAGTTCAACAGATTTTGAACACTTCGGTTTGCACAGAAATCATGGGGATGAGATCACCTTTATTAATATCCAACCTTTCGATCCATCGATTTTTTTCAGGCCACAAGGAACCCTTAGATCGTCTAGTCTGACCTCCTGGCTAAAATAGGCCACTAACATTTCATTGAGTTCTTCCTGTCACTTTGTATTTGGCTAAAATATCTTCCAGAGAGACATCCATTCTGCCCTGGAAGACACCAAGACATGGACAATCCACCACTTCTATGCGGTGTTTGTTCCAAGGATTTTAATCACCGGTGCTGTTAAATATTTGAAATTTATTTCTAAGTTGAATTTGTCGAGCTTCAACATCCAGCCATTGGATCTTGTTGTACCTTTGTCTGCTAGATGGAAGAGCCCATTATTAAATATTGTTGATAGGTACTTATAGATTGGGATCAAGTCACCCCTTAACTTTCTTTTATCACTTCAGTAGTAGCCTGTATTTTCTCCCCTGAAGGCAATTACCATAATTGTCACCTTTTGATCTTTTTGATCAGCTAACCAGGAGTTTGCAGCTATTTGAATACAAGGGACGGGCTTGCTGCCTTCCTAAACTGCGTCAGGGAAATCTCAGGCAGGCGGTGGCGATGGATCGGCGCCAGTCCAAGGACGGGTTGTTGAGAAACACTGAGCTAAACAGACGGAGCTCATTAAGTCTCTCACTGTCAGACCATTTCTCCGGCCCTTGAATGTTTTGAGGGTTTTTTTATGGCTCTTTTTCTACACCCTCTCCAATTGTTCAGCGTTACCTTTGATTATAAGGAAACAGGAAATACAGCCTAGATGGACTTAATATCAGGTGGGTGTACAACTAGCTGGAAAAGCTTCACAATCCGGCTAGGAAGGTGTATTGAGTGGGGTCCTGCGGGGATCTGTCCTGGGTTTGGTTCTATTTAACAACTTCCAAAATGATTTGCTAAAGACAGGGGGAGCACGCTTATAAAGGTTTCGGATGGGACGGTTTCCAAACACTTTGGCGCATGGCATTATAAAGATCTTGCGAAACTGGAGAAATGGTTTGCAACAGATAGGCTGGAGTTGAACATGGGCAAATGCAAAGTCTGACGCTTAGGGAGGAATGATGGGTTGGTCAGATACAAGACGAGAGTGACTGCCTAGGAAGGGGGCGTAGAGCAGAAAAGAATCCAGGAATCATAGGTGGATCACAAGCTGATGTGGCAGAGCCAGACCTGAGAGCTACAGGAGAATAGTGGAGGGGATATATATATTAGCCCCAGGATCGACAAATCCTTGTTTCCTGGGCGATTCAGCAGGGGTTACTCCGGGGCAATTAGGCCAGCTGAGGCCAATTAAGGAGCTTGCCCCTGAAGTTAAAAGCCTCCCTGCCAGTCAGACTGGGGCAGCTGAAAGGGATTTAAGAGGAGGAGCAGAGAAGAGCTGCTACAAAGCTTGGTGCGATTGCTGATGCTACCCAAAAGGTACCATAGTCAAGGGGAAGCCTGTCCGGGCACAGCCAGGGATCAGAGGCCTGAGGGAGGACCCTTGTCCCGGTTCCAGGAACCGGACCCCGAGCAGTGGGGCCAAGGACAGGCGACCCAGGGAAGGTGGTAGCCCATGGACTAAGCAGTTTGAGGCTATTCCTCAGAGCGTCTCTGGGTTGGGGCCTGGAGTAGAGGGTGGGTCTGGGCCCCCCGTCCTGCTCCCAGTCAGCCATACCACCCGCAAAGCTGAAAAGGACGCAGGACCCCCAGAAGGGTGGAACAGGCCGCCCTCGCCCCACTAGATCTGAGTCAACGTCATTGGCACGCTGCTGCCAAAAAAGCGAACCTCATCGCGGGATGTATTGTAAGTGTGTTGTAAGCAAGACGTAAAAAATAACCCTTCCGCTTTCCTTAGCATGGCAGAGTTCTCAGCTGGAAGGTTATGTCCAGCGCGGGGCGCCCCGTTTCAGGACAGATGTGGACAAATAGGAAAAAATCCAGAGGACAGCAGACAACATGACCTAGGAGGGAAGATGGAAGAAACTGGGTTTGCTTGGTCTGGAGCAGCGAAGGCTGAGGGGCGACGGGATACGTCTTCAAGTATGCAAAAGGTGGTTAGAAAGAGGAGGCTTCTAAACTGTTCTCCATAAATGCTGTGGCCAGGAGAAGAAGCGATGGGCTTAAATTGCAGCCCAGGAGATTTCGGTTAGACATTCGGAAACATGGAAGGGGAGAAAAGCTCTGGAAGAGGGTTCCAAAGGAAGCTGTGGAATCGCCATCACTGGAGGTTTTTAAGACCAGGTTATTCATACGCCTGTCAGCAGCCTGGCTTTCAAGCCCAGCCGCGCCAGCTCCTGAACCCACTCGTTCCCCGCCCTGCCTTGCCCCAGATGACTCCGTCCTGACTCCAACCCTGACCACTAGGCCTGACTCTTGCTCCCATCACAAGGTGCAGCCATTCACGTCCCAGCCTCGTGACCTCATGGGAGCCGGCTGGAGCGTCCCGCTGGGGTTTAGGCACAAGCGACTGGCACCGTGTAGCTCACTACAGGCAGGGCGGTACCAGGACTGGCCGAAACATAGGCGCCTAAGGGGGTTAGGCACTTGTGGGGTTAGCTGATCAGGAGGCTTGTGAACGTCAGTGTTGGACAGGGTTCCTAAGTCCCTTGGTGGATCGAGCTGCCGGTGCTGCTGTGTGGGAAGGAGGCACCAGAGAAGCAGGGCCACAGTTGTCACTCTTTTATTCTGCGGTGTCCCTCCCAGGGCTCCCGTCCCCGTAGGCGCGGTCAGCCGGATCTCATGGTCTCCTGCAGCCAGGGGATGTAGTTGCACACCCTGACGAACACACCGGTCCGGTTGGGGCGGGAGCATCCTTCGAAGCCCCACGAGACGATGCCCTGGAGTTCCTTCTGGCAGACGAGCGGCGAGCCGGGGTCTCCCTGCAGGGGCAAGTGCCGCAAAGCTCATCAATAGGACAAGCGTCACGCGCAGAGCCCAGCCCGGTCCCTCGCGTGACGGAGCTAGGCCCTCGCCTCCCACGCTGCCTTTCAGAGTGAATGTGCCAGGCTTATGGGCTTGTGTAACCCGCCGTGCCCAACTCCCTGCCCTGGCCACGGAGGATGTGAGTCTATTACTGCTGAGCTCGGCTCTTCCGTTCAGGAGGGTCCAGCGCTCACCCTGGGCACGCTGTACAGCTAGTCCCTGCCCTCAAGAAGCTATAGTCTAAGTGGGGCTAAGAGTAGGAGGGGAAACAAAGGCTGGAACGGACTTGTCCAAGGTCATACAGGGGGTCAGTGGCAGAACCAGGAACAGACCCCAGGAGTCCTGGCTCCCAGCCCCTCCTGCTCTAACCACTAGACCCCACTCCCCTCCCGAGGCCAGAGATAGAACCCAGGAGTCCTGGCTCCCATTCCAGTGCCCTAGCCACTTGGCAACACTGCCCCACGCTGCAGCTCGTGCCCTCGCCACGCCATGCTTTCCCAGAAGGGATGAAAAAGACTCTTCAGAAGCGACCGAAGACAGCTGGGCAACAGAACAACGCCGGCACCATTAATGGGCTCCCCTGCACAAAAGCCACCCAGCAGATAGCCTCGTCCCACTCTGGGGGGCACGATCTTTGGCTTCTTCCTCCACATCGCTGTTCTCCCCAAAGAGCAGAAACCCACAATTTGGGGGGAAGGGTTCGACTGGAAAAGAGGTGTCCATCCTGCACGGTTCAGCAGTTGGATCTCTATTGACCAGGCGCCAAGAAAGTCACGCCACTGCGATTTTGATGGTCAGCCTTTGGGCTGAAACTGGGGCGACCAGACATCCTGATATAATAGTAGAGGCTTTGTCTTACATAGTCAACTATGCCCCCCCTCCAGAAAAAAAAAGTGTCTGGGTTTTTCACACTTGCTCTCTGGTCACCCTAGCTAAACCGCTCCGGGCGTGAGCTGAGCTGAACGCCACTCACTGCCGCTCCTGGGGAAAGCAGGCTCACCGAGGGCGTCCGCGGAGACTGACTGGATGGCCTCCTGGACGGCTGATGTTTTTAAAATAGTTCATATGGGGTTTTTAGCCACTGATCTTTCTCCCACGGCCCCCTCCCGTTGGCTTGGGGTGAAAAGGAAGCAGAAGGGACGGCCACAGATGCTAAGGCAAAGAGTGGAGGGCTGTGAGTGGCGGTTCTGAGCTCTGGGCTCGCCTGGGCTGCGGGAATCTCAACCATGTCCCTCTGTGACACTTGTGCTGGGCTGCGCCACCCCCTCTGTCCCACCCCAGCAGGGGACGCAATGCCCCGTGCACCCCCCAGCCAGCCCTGACCCACCCCCTCCGTCCCACCCCAGCCGGGGGCGCAATGCCTCATACACACCTGCCCTGTCCCTCCTCTGTAGCATCCCAGAAGGTGCGCTATTCACCCCCCATCTACCCCGCCTCTCCCGCTCTGTCCCCCCCCCCTCCAGCCAGGAGGAGGGAGGGGACATGCCTCATTCACCCCACCCACCCTGACCCGGACCTGGCAGAAGTCGGTGCCCCCGTGGACCACGCCCGCGCAGATCATGTTGGGGGTGATGAGGGTAGGGCGGGTTTCCTGACACTGGTCGTCGCGCAGCACCGTGATGTTCCCGCAGAGCAGGACGTCGGAGTGCAGCACTTGGCGGGCGCAGGGAGGCTGGCCTGGAGGGCTGCGAGCTGGGAGAGAGAGCGAGAGTCTCCTCATTTCCGGGAAATGCTCAGCATCTGCTAATAACGTCCAGGCCAGACTGGGATCTGGAGAGCTACACAGGGCTATTTTATCTAACCATCCACCCCCACTCCCATCTGTCTGTCTGTCTATCCATCTATCCATCCCCACACACCCCATCTATCTACCGATCTATCATTACTGTAGGAGCCGCACTGTTGCCCCTGCGGATGGGCCCCTCTCATGTAAGCGTCTATCTCCAGGGGCCAGCCCGGTGCCTCTCACTGCCCTGAGGGCCGAGTCCTAGGGGAAGACAATTCCTCTTCATCCCCATCCTTAAGCCTCGTGCTCCAGCTCCTTTGATGAACTCATGGATTCACAGAGTTTAGGCCAGATGGGATCGCTCAATCGCCTGGGCTGATCTCCTGTACATCCCTCGCCAGAGGCTCTCACACAATTACCCTGCATTGAGCCCAAAGACTTTAATTAGACCAAAGAATTTCAGTCGTGAGGAGATTAAATTGGTGTGTGCCACAGGCAGAGAGCAGGAGAGATCGAGGTGCTCCCAACACAGAAGGCCATGGTAATTGTAGGTAATCCATCGGGTGAGACATACCCAGATTAGCCTAGCAGGTGACCTACGCCCCACGCCCACGTTGCAAAGGGCAGGAAAAAATTGGCCCTCAGTCTCTGCTGATTCAACCTAAGGGAAAAATTCTTCCCTGATGCTGAATGTGGAGAAGCGCTGAACCCTGAGCAGGTTTCTGGGTGCGGGATTCTCATCCAAAAAGTGCCAATTTGTTGAAATTGAACCTTTCCTGGCAACAAGGTTGCGATTGACAGAAATTTCCCATTTTACTAATTTCTGGAGACGTAAAAACAACAACAACAAAGATTTGAAACAGTGGAAGTGGCTCCTTTTGACATTTTCCCAGCGGGACTCGCCAAGTTTTTTTCACTTCAAAAAACTACTTTTCGTTTCAAAATTGAAATGGAGAAAAAAAAAGGGAGGGGGGTTAAGCTTGAAATTGAAACACAAATTGGATTTCTTTTTTCCCCCATCCCCCAGATTTTCCATTTGGAAAAGTCCAAAACTGAAACTTGAATCAAATTTCTTCTCCTCACATGCTCCCCCCCCCACATCTTTAGCTTGGGAAGGTTTGAAATTGAAACCCAAACTGGATTTCTTCTCCCTCCCCCCGGCCTCGCCCCAAGATTTTCAGCTTGGGACAGTTTTCGAGATCTCAAAATTGTTCAAACCCTCAAAAATTTGCTGGGGATTAGAACCCATTTCCTAGAATCATCACAGAGCATAAAGTCAGAAGAAACCTACCGGAGCATAGTCTGACTGGGTCAACACAGGCTGGGGAGCTTCTCCAGTTACCCCTGTACTGAGCTTAATAATATAAGTTTAATGGAAACATTTGCTAGATGGGCCTCCAGGCTGGATTAAAAGTGCCCGAGCCATAGTGAATACACCATACACTCAGCCCCACAGGGCTAGGGGGAACCACAAGGGTCGTCTAGTCTAGCCTCCTGCCAAGATGGAGGATCTGACGTGTCTGTACCATCCAAGACAGATGCTAACTAGCCTCCTCTCGAAAACCTCCAGTGAAGTCACTTCCACGACCTCCCTACGCTGTCCGTTCCTTTGCCCTACTGTTCTTGTAGAGAGGAAGTTTTTCCTGCGATTCAATCTAAATCTGCTCTGCTGTAGTTTGAACCCAGGGCCTCTTGTCCTGCCCTCCATTGCAAGACAGAACAACTTTTCTCCCTCCCTTTTATGGCAGCCTGTCAAGTATTTGAAGACCACGATCATCTCCACCGCTTAATCTCCTCTTTTTCAAGGTCAACATCCCCAGTTCCTTCAGCCTTTGCTCACGTGGCTCCGATCATCTTTGTCGGTCGCCCCTGGATCCTTTCCAGCGTCTCGACAGCCTTTCTGTACTTTGGTGACCGAAACTGGACACGCGACTCCAGCAGAGGCCTAGCCAGGGCTGCGCGGGGAGGTCCCCTTCTGCGACTTGCAAGCTACACCTTTGTTGCATTTGCTTTTTTTGCGCCAGCATCGCATTGCCGACTCACGCCGAGGTTGTGACCTGCCGCAAACTCCCTGATCTTTCTCACCGCTTCCCTGGGCCGTTTGTTCCAGTGCTCAATCACCCTCCCTGTTAAAAACCCGGGCCTCGTTATTCTGGGCTTTTTGTTTAGTTTGTTTCTGCTCCTCTACCTTTTAGGAAGACGCTGGTGCCCCACCCGGAAAGCACGCAGTACGAATCGGGCGCGGGGCAGCGGCTGGGCAGCGGGAGTGGCTGAACGTTGTTGTTGATCATGGCCGGCACTAGCAGTTTCACCAGCATGATGTTGTTGCGGTGGGTGCTGCTGTTGTACATGGGGTGGGGGATGACCCGGGAGCTTATGGTCAGCTGCTCTGACCAGTCCAGATGCCACAAGTTGTGCTCCCCCAGGCGGACGTGGAGGACGCTGCGGTAGAAAGGGGACGGGGTCGCAAAATTCCACTCGACTGCGAGGGGGCTGGGATGGCACCCATAGGAGGCCAGAAAGGACCCTCTTGTCTAAGCTCCTCCACAGCCCAGCCCAGAGAACTTCCCACAGAGATCTGTGCCTCCAGCCCAGGTCTGGGCATCAAGCTAGAACATCGTCAATGCATCCCCAAGGGCGGTTCTCTGGCTTGAGCTATGCAGGTGGGACAGGATGGATGGGCAGAACAGCCCCTTCTGGCCTTGGAATCTATGAGATGATGAAGGGGATGGAGTTAAGAGCATTCACACAAGGGGCAGAGTTAAGGACATACATATACACACCTACAAGGGGCAGAGCTAAGGGCCCTCACACAAAAGGGGCAGAATTAACCCAAGGGGGTGGGGTTAAGGACATACACAAAGAGGCATAGTTAAGGACACACACTCACCCAAAGGGGTGGAGTTAAGGGCATTCACCCCAAGGGGGCAGAGTTAAGGATACACACCTAAGGGGAAAGAGTTAATAGCCACACAAACAAAGGGGTAAAATTAAGGAAACACCCATCCAAGTGGGTGGAGTTAAGGTCACACACTCAATGAGGCAGAGTTAAGAGCACATTGACCTGAGGGAGTGGAATTACGGACACTCACACTCCAGGAGGCGGAGTTAAATTCACTCACCCCCCCAGGGGCAGAGTTAAGGATAGACTGGAGCACCCCTTCCCACTGGAAGAATGGCCCCCTAGTGCAGAGGGCTCCCCCCACTGACCAGCCCCTTGACCTCCAGCCCATGGACAGACTTACCGGCCAGTGTTGCACCGAGCAGCCGTCACCACCCACTGCTTGTGTATCAGGGTGCCGGTGCAATGGAACTGGGTCCTATCAAAGAGCGCCACCACCCAAGGGTGGGAATGCTCCCGGCATTGGAAACCCCGCAGGAGCCTGGGGACGTCCTGCGCTGTGGCTGCAGGGGGAAAGGGGCAGGGGTTATGGTTGAGCTACGATGCACATGTCACGAACTCACACGCCTAGAGATGAGTGCGGAAGCCCCCCTCCTGGGCACACGCAGAGCCCCACAGAGAAAGATGCACATGCACACGCTCACCCCCAGTTACCAGCAGCAGCACGAGGCCCAGCAGCTCCATGGCACGCAGCCGCAGGGATGGGCAGAGCAGAGAACTGCTGGCTCTGGGGAGGAGACGGAAAGGGGCTCATTAACAGAGAATTTACCCCAGCCACACACACCCTCCCCGCCCCGCAGCCTCCACCCACTGAGACCTGCTGATATCGACATAGTAGTCTGCGGGCCAGATCCTGACGTGACTCCAGTGGCCAGGCCAGAGCCAGGATCTGTCCCCGTAACCTGCCCCTCTCCGGATCCCCCCAGCAGCTGAGCGTTGCAGCGGTTTCCAAGTCTGCCGCGGGCTCCTCAGTTCAACGGGCAGCAGCTCGCCGCTTTAGAGCCAGCGTTCCTGCCTACAATCGGCCACCGAGCCACCCGCCCATAGGCAGACCCCCCGGCACGCTAATCCATGCACTGCCATGGGGGTGACCAGATGTCCTGATTTTATAGAGACGGTCCCGATAGCTGGGGTTTTGTCTTACACGGGGGCCTATCACCCCCGTCCCGATTTTTCACACTTGCTATCTGATCAGCCTAATCACCATCTCAGTTTAGGTAGTTGTGCCTAGTGGATACAGCACTGGAGTGGGACTCAGACAACCATGGTTCTTGTCCCGGTTCTGCGCCCCTCCCCCCGTGCCTCAGTTTCCCCATCTGTTCCATGACGTAAATAGCTTTGTAAATAGGTTTGGCATGTACCGATGGAGAGCGCTGATAAGAGCTAGGTGTTACTGAAACTTCAGTGCAGACACCAAGGCTCACACACATTTCAACGTGCCCAGAGAAGGACGTATACACACAAGGCATTTAAACGCCACACACACATTTAAACACATGTTCGCACACACTCTCTCCCCCAACAGTCACAGCCAAATGCTCACACATGTGTAAATGCATGTTCACGCAGCCCGCAGCCCCCCATGGAAATATACGCATACATGTACACACACAAAAGACACACCCCTATGCTCACACCCACGGCCAAGTACATGCCCACATTCTAACACAGATTGAAACACAGGCACACACACACTCTCATTCCAGTACACGCATGCATTTAAATACACTCATGGGCACACACATGCACACCGTGTCACATACCCATGCATCATACATTAGTGAGCACATATGCACCCATTTAAACACACATACATGTGCATGCCCCAAACATACACAGGCATGTCTATTTAAACACATGCAGAGGCACACACATCTCACACATACATGTGCACGCACAGGCATACATACACACACAAACATCAACATGCCCAGAGACACACAGATGCCTACATACACACACACCATATATGCTCACACACAGATTTAAACACACACCATCCCACCTACAGGCACACACAAACGCAGCAACACATGCAGAGGCCCACACAAGCAAACACACGTCACACATACATTTAAATACACCAAGGCGCACACATGCACACACACAAACATATCAACGCATGCAGATGCACACATGATACATACACACGTGTCACATGTGCACTCACATATTTAAATATACAGATGCACACACGACACATACCTGTGCATGCACTCACAAACACAGCAACACATATGACTTCGCTGGGGTCTGCCCTGCTTTGAGCAGGGGGTTGGATTAGATACCTCCTGAGGTCCCTTCCAACCCTCATCATCTATGATTCTAACACGCGCAGAGGCAAGCACACACGCGTCACACCTCTATGCACACGCACACATATTTAAATACAATGGGGCACACACGGCTGACACAAACATGCCTGTGCACACACAAGCGTAGCAACACATGCAAAAGCACACACACAGTTAGATAGAGGCACGCGTGTTACACACCTATGTGTGTACACACCAAAACACACACACGTATTTGCACACCCGTCGGCCGACCGCCTTTCCCCCAATTGAACCGGCAATCTCCAGCACTAAAGGCAGGAGCTGTAGAGCCAGGGGACCCCGGATGCATGGGCTTGGGCATGGCACGGGTCCCTGTAACCTACACACTCACCAGTGGGTTACATGAAAACGCACACACACGCAGACACACATACCTTCCCTTCACCCCCTGAAAGCCCCCAGCCTCCTCCCCAAACCTAGGAGATGGGTCTGGTGCAAAGCAGCCGGGCTCCCTAGAGCAGCATCCTGCCGCGGCGCAACCAGCCACCGTCTCCTGCCTCAGTCTGGGCTCAACCCGGCAGCTCTCCGCGGTCCCAGGCGACCAAACCGGCCTGGCTATCTCCCCGTCTCTCCCATGCCGACCTGACCTCGGCGCGTCTGATCCTGCCTTGCCGCCTCGACTAGGGAGCACTCGCCCCACACCCTGCTTGGCACCAGGCAGCTTGAATCCAGCCCAGTTTAGCTCCCCGGTTTTGCCCGCCGCGCTCCCCTGAGCTGCTTGCTTTTAACCCCCTGCCAGCCCGCGGCCCCAGGCAATGGCGAGCATTTGCTCCCTCGGAGACGCCTCCTTAATTCACCCCCCTCCTTGTAATAAGGCAAGAGCGGCCTGTGTGAGTCACTTTTATTGGGGCGGAGACGCAGAGAAATTCAGGCAAACAGGCCTCCAGAGTCACAGGCCATTAGTGAAGCTGATCTCATGGGGGTCCTTAGGCTGGCCATTTTAAGCTTGCCTCTTTTCCCAACAGTCTTTGGTCCAGGAAATGTCACTCAGCTTGTCTCCTCCGCCAAAGGCCGGTGGCAAGAGGCCTGGGTTTCAACGTGTGGGTGCCTCGAGATGTGCTCCTCCCGAGAATCACTCGCCTCTGCATCCTGAGGAATTCCCAGGGCAGAAGGGACTATTGCGATCCTCTGATCAGACCTCCTGTATCGCGAGGGAGAATCCACCGTCACCCTCGGCAGATTGATCCAATGGTTAATTACCCTAATTGTCAAAACTGTATGCCTTGTTTCCAGCCTGGAGGTGGTTAACTTCCCGCTATGATATCGTGCTAGACCTTGCTCTGCTAGATTGAAGAGTCCATTATTAACTATTTGTTCCCTGGGTAGATACTTCTAGCTGGGGATCAAGTCGTACCTGCACCACCTCTTTGTTAAACTTAATAAATTAAGTTCCTTGAGTCTATCGCTATCAAGTGGATTTTCCAACCCTTTAATCTTTCTTGTGGCTCTCTGAACTTTCTCCAATTTATCAACATCCTTCTTGAATTGTGGGCACCAGATCTGGATGCAGGATTTCAGCAGGGGTCACACCGTGCCAAATACAGAGGTAAAATAACCTCTCTGCTCCTTCTTGAGATGCCCCCGTTTATGCAACCCAGGATCACATTAGAGTTTTTGGCCAGAGAGTCATCCCAGAACTTGTGTTCAGCTGATTATCCACCATGATTCCCAAAGTCTTTTTCAGAGACACAGCTTCCCAAGCTAGAGTTCCCCATCCTGTATGTATGGCTGACATTCCTTGTTCCCAGCTGGACACATTTACATTTAGCCGTATTAAAACACATTACGTACAAGTTGTTTGCTTGTACCCAGTTTACCAGATCGCTCTGATTCAATGACCCTTCCTCTTTGGAATTTATCACTCCTTCACCATTATTTACCACTCCTCATCTCATGCCGTAGAGGAAGGGCCCATCTACACCACACTTGTAACCAAAGAGATGCAGCTTCATTTCAAGAAATTAAAAGGACACAAGGTGCAGAGGGGAAGTCTTTAGGTTGTGATGGTGATTGTTGGGTTAGGTCCTACAATAATACAGTGCTAGTCTTGAAGAGGGTACGTGGAATGTTTGACAGACCAAGGGAAAAACAGGATTAGGCTGGGTTAAATTACGTTATTGAGATTCAACAGGCAAATGCAAACAGAATTAAATCCGGTCCCAACACACTCGAAGGACAAAGGGTGACGTATGTTTTAAAAGTTATTAGGGGTATTGTGGTAGCATCTAAGAGTCCTGCGCTCCGTTGTGCCAGGTGCTGCACAGATCCCGACCGAGATCAAGGACCACATTGTGTCAGGTTCCGCACAGACCCCAACCGTGTACCAACCTCGACAGGGCTGGAGTGCAGGCTGCTGCTAATGTTTCGGTCACCAGGTGGTGCTGTGACATATGGTTTTGCAAGCTCTTCCCCTCGATGTGTGGACAATGGCCAGCCTTTGAAGAAGTGCCTGTTGTTGTTAATTTTGTGAGGCGGTTTTCTTTGCAGCGGATCTGTTGCAAGCAGCAGGGAAATTGGTTCCTTTCTTAATTGCTCTAAGTAGGGCCACTTGCTCCCTGAGCATTGGTGCTTGGGCTGAGGAGACTAACAGAGGCCGTTTGTGACCGTCTCTGCTCTAGGACTGGTGCATACAGTCTAAATCAACACATTGCACTAAGAAAACAGCCAGCCTTCGCAGCGCTGGTTTCTCCTCCAGTAAAAAGCCCCGATTGCTGCTATGATAGAGCAGAGAGGCGATAGGGCCTTGCCTGGGAGATCATGTCGTGCCATTATTCCCTCTAGGGCTGACATTTCCCAGCCTCAACCTCAGCCTCAACCTCTGCTCGAAGGGGGAATTTTTGAGTGAAACCACTGGAGACATTTTCAGCAGCAGGGCAGGGAGAATCTACGGGGGGAGCAAATATTTAATAATGGGCTCAGCTCTCCAATCTAGCAGAGAAAGGTCTAACACAGTTCAACAGCTGCAAGTTGAAACTAGACAAATTCAGCCTGGAAACGAGGCGTCCATTTTTAACAGAGAAGATCGTTAACAAGGTTGGAACAATTTACCAACGGTCGTGGTGTGGATTCTTCATCACTGACAATGTTTTAAAACAAGAGTGGATATTTTTCTAGAAGCTTTTCTCTAAGAATTATTTAGAGAAGTTTTGCACTATACAGGGAACAGACTAGATGACCACAACAGTCTCTTCTGGCCTGGGAATCTGAATCTATGAATCAAAGGATGCAACCCAATGACTCTGCGATCACCTACACCAGCTGGGAATACATTCCTTTTAGAGCAGGTCAAACCACTCATGAGTACAGCTCAAAATCCTGGGGAAATTTTCCCATCCCTGGAAACATTTTAAGATTTCAAAATATTTTTCCTGTCTCAAGACGAAAAGTCAAAATGTTTTGCTAGCTGGAGAGCCGAAAACCCCCCAATTCAGATCCTATGAACCATTCCACTGGGATAATTTCAAACTGTTTCATTTCAACGTTGAGCCTTTTTAACAACCTTTTTGGACGCTAGCTTAAATTTCTAAATGAATTGTTTGTTCTGTGAAAAAATGTTGATATGGCCATATTTTGGGACCCCCCCAAAATTGTTTAAATATCAGAGGGAAATTGTGGAGAAAAACTGATGGGTTTGGGATGGAAAACGGGCATTTGCCAGTAGAGAGATTTGTCAAAACTGACCCTTTCTCATGAAAAGTTTCGGTTTCAATCAAATGGCATTTTTTTGACCAAAAAAAAAAAAATACTTGTTCAAGAAACATCCCAACCAGCTGGGCTCAGGATCCCGATTGCTGGGACCCTTCCCCTCAATTTCAATGGGCTTTGGGTCCAGCCATGTGTGACGTGAGCTGTTCCACATGACTTAAAGGGTTTAGGCACCCAGGCCAGTGTCGTAAAGGTACCACTGTGATTCACAAAATGGCTCAGATGCTGCGGACCCCAGACTCATTCTGTGCCTGAATTTTTGCATGCAATTCCCTTTGGCCCCTAACGTTCTACCTCTGGGCATGTACGTTGCTGCTTCCATGTAGACATCCAGGTGGCTAACTCCTGCCAAAGCCCCCGAGCGATCCACAAACGCCTTTGGGTCACCTAACTGGCCTGTGGGGCCTGATCCAATGGCATGTTCAAGCACTACTTAATGCCCCGAAACAGCTGGGATGCAGCCCTCCCTTGTGACGTATAGCCCAGTGCTTGAGGGTCTCACCAAGGATGTAGAAGACCTCAGGCCCCTGCCTTGTGAAGAGAAGGGATCTGAGCTCAGGTGTGCACCCCAGCCATGGATGGGACATTCCAAAGGGGAGGGCTCCCCCAATCTCTCCTGTTGAAACTGTTTTGCTTTGGATTAACTAATTAAACAGGGATTAGAGCTGGGAGTGGCTGGTTCCCAGATTCCACCTATCCATCCATCAGGCAATAAAATTAGTTTCGCTTTCATGCTGACCCAGTTACTATTTATTTGTCCACATCAGAATGGCCCCGTAGCCTAATGGTTAGGGCACTCAGTTGGCAGCTACGTGTTCAAATCCCTTCTCCTTGTGCAGAGGGGGGGCTTGAACTGGTGCCCTGGCTAAATGCGGGATTTGGTTTTTGTTTACAAGTTTGATGGAAAATACTGATTATTTTTAATATATATTTTTTTTAAAATCTGTTTAAATGTCCCAGTTGCTGGAAATTGGGGAGGGGGCCGAGGTGGGAATTCAGACAACAGTTATTGGATGACAACGGACGGCAGAAAGTTCACCCACAAATTGTCGACATCGCATGGCAAAACAGATACAGTGTAACCCTCCTTAAATCAAACGCGGCTAAGTCCTCAAGCAGCGTGTTGTTTTACTTTGCATAGCTGGGCATTTCAATTATTATTGGCGGAAGTATTTTAGGGGTGGTTGGTTTTTTGCATGGTGCAGTGAAATCACGCTGACCGATGTTTACTGATAAAAAATGAATCCTTCCACGCCTAGCTAAAGTTGCGGAGAGGTCGCCCCACCATTCCCTGGCTCCTGGCAAGAGGCACATTGGACACCAACCTCCAGGAGAAGATTTATAGCTGTGATTCACAAGCAGGGATAGGCACCTCCCTGTGGCATGGATTTAGACTTGGCACACGTCCTCTTGTCCATCAGCACTGTTGCTCCCAGCCTTCCTCGCTGGTTTGTGCGGATTGCAGTCTACAGGTATATCTACACTACACTGCCCAAGTCGGAATCAGCCTGATTTGTGTGTGGACAGAAGGAGGGCTTGGGCTCAAACCTGAATCAGAGTCCAGGCTTAGCGTGCTGTATAGATACCCCCTATGGCATCTATTTCTCTTTCGTTGTCCAGGGAACCTCAGCACCAAATTCAGGTTTTGTGGGTCACCCGGTCCTTCCTGAGATATCCTGGTGCCTGGAAGTTAGCCTGACCGGGGAGAGCGCAGCGCTCGAGCTGGGCCAGAATGCAAGTGCCACCGGATGACGTTTAGGCTTCCAAAAAAAGGGCCGTAATGGCATTCCCGCAGGACTGGCACACATGTCACCGCCCCGATTGCACCATCTAGCCCACAGTCCTTCTTCGTTTGAATGGGAATTGTGGCTCTAGATCTAAAAGAACCAGGCCCAACAGTGAGACAAATACAGACTGGAAATAAGGGGCAATTCTTTCCCCGGGAAGGGGATTGACCGTGGGAATGACTGCTCCAGGGACAGGGCAGATTCTGCTCCCCATGAAGTCTCTCCATTGATATCAGGCGTGTCTCAAAGCTCAAGGCAGATCTCTAGCCTGGGCTATGCAGGAAGCCGGGGTGATCTGGGCTTCAATTCCTATGGCTCCATGAAAACTCAGCCTACCAGCTGCCCCTGAGCTTCTCCAGCCTGCAGTGCAGTTTTCCCTCTGATTGAGCTGAGTGATGCATTATGGGAGATGTAGTCTGACCAGGGCACCCAGCCAGTAGGGGCCGGAGACAACCAACCTACAACTCCCAGGTGCCATTGCTGCCCCCTTGGAAAGCGCCCTCGTTTCAGATCAAGTGCTTCCACTTCAGTTAGTCAGGGATAACTATTCTCAAGGCCTGGCTGTCTTTATGGTGGCATCAGCTACTCCTCTTTTGAGTCATCTCATCCACACAGAGCTGCGCCGGGCAGACGTCCCATGGTGCAATGTTTCCCCGCCAGGCACTGGACATTCTAGGATTGTTCTCACCGCGTGCCGTGGGAGACCTTCTGGGATGTGGGGAAAATCAAGTTAACAAACTCCCGCGGTTCCTGTCCTGCTGCCCCATCAGACGGCTGTCTTGTCCCATGCTGAAGCTGTCTCGTCTCATACGTGGAAGTCAGATTGCCGTGTGTCATTCGTGCAGTGTTTGAGGTGGTCTTTCATCATGCCGGGGCTGCAGCAATATCCACGTGGCTGAACAGTGCGAGTGGCTGCTGTGCATCACAGACCTGGCATTAACTGATGGACGTACACAGGGTCTTTCATTCAGGGTACATGAAGGAACAATTCAGTGCCCTTTTGTTCAGTGAGAGCTGAAGCAATAGAAGCCACCGCCCAAGGCACTGTGAAGGTGTGAGCAAGAACTAACTCAGGGAGAATAAGAGGGATTTCCCTGGAACTGCATGCATTCCCCTCCCCACATGCCAGCATCCTCTAGTATCCACCCATGTGCCACCTGCTCTGTGTATCCCTCATCTCTCCTCTGCCCCCACATGCTTTTATCCCCTATTCAGAAATCAGGAGTTCTCCCACAAGAAGATAGAGGCCCCGAGATCTTCCAGTGGGAGCAGCAGAACCATGGCAATAAAAGAATTTACCAGTCCTGCAGCCACCTTATACTACAGCTATAACCCTCGTCCCTCCCTCCCAAGCCACCCCTTCACCGACTTGGGATTTTGCCCGCAGACTTTCTGTACACAAATCAACTCACTGGCCAGGAGAAAAACTCACTCAGCTGTAGTAAGCCATGAAGTCTGCAAAATACTCAGCAGTGATTAGGTTGCTGGTTTGGTGAGCCCACAGTCCATCACGCTGACGAATATTGTCTCACTGTTTCCTTGTCCTCCCCTGTCAGTCTTTCTGTATCCATCCATTGCATCCCTCCATCTGTTACCTCTTGACTCATACTTCAATTGTAAGCACTTTGGGGCACGGACTCGCTTTGTTCTGTGTCTGTGGAGCACCTAGCACCACGGGGGCGATAGCGTCTGGCACTACCGTAATTCACCTAATGAATAATAATGTACAGCACCTGGCACAATGGGGCCCTGGCGTATGATTGGGGCTCAAAGGTAGAGGTGGGTGAATTTTTTCCAGCTGATTGTTTTTTAGTTGAGAAATACACTTTACAGGGTCTGAAACTATTTGGGGAGGGGGGATGTTCAAGAGCAAAATGATTCATTTCAACTTTAATTTCTAAATGTTTGGTTTCAAAGCGGCATTTTGATTTTAAGCCTGGCTAGTAAAACACGCGCACGCACACACACACCAGGGCCTATCCCCTCCGGCAGGGGGCAGAAGGGACACGCACACGCGTGCACACACACAAGAAGAACAACAACCACAGTAGCAAAAATCGTAATGAAAAACCTGAACAAACTGAATTTTTCCAGTTTGACAAAAAGATGTAACTCAGATCTATCTGGATTTTTTTTTCCTCCCAGATTTCTCGGTCCCGCTGAAAACTCCATTCCACGCTGGGCTCGGCTCTGCGTTGTTGCCACAACACTAGGCTGAGCTGGGGGTGTACAAACCACACATGGGACACAAAGGGGTGATGGAGCCCTTGAGGCCCACGGCAGTGAGATCTAGTGGTCGGAGTCTGGAGACGGGAACTCGAGGCGGGAGCTGAGGGTCAGAGCTAGAGGTCAAAGTCAGGAGCCGACCCAAGGGTCATAGCTGGGATTCAAGGGTCAGAGCCGGGAACCGGAGCTGGGAACTGAGCCGAGGATCGGCACCAGAGTCAGAGGCATGGGGCAGGAAGTAGGTGCTTGCCACGGCTCAAGAGCTGGGGAAGAAGGCTGGCTCCGACGTAGCAGCCAGCCAGGAATTCGCCCAGTTGCATAGACAACTTCCTGTGCCTCCTTCCTGCTTAAACAGTGCAATGGGCCCAATCAACGGGGCTGGGCTCCTCCAGTCAGGACACCTGTGTGCGGTGCCCCTGGTGGGGCCAGGTCCCATTAGCTGCAAGCTCCTGGCAAGCTGCGGGGGGAGCAGGCAGCTGGGTTAAGAACGGCTCAGGACCTGTGGATCCTCACCCTTCAACTGGTGCATGGATCAACACCGGACCCAGCTGGGTGGTTGCCATAAAGGATGGAGATCAGAGCAGCGAAGGGAGGAGATGTGGATCTAGAGTCACTCTGATGACAGGCACAAGGGAAATTGGCCACCGATGCTCCGAAAGGAGCTGGTGTCCAGTTAGACCCAACAGCCCCACCGCCTGAGACAGATGACAACGTCGCTAGGGGACACCCAGGGCAGCGAGCCCCAGGAGATGGGCCCGGCGCCACTAGACGTTTTCAGCGGTGAGCTGGCGCTAACTATAAAATCACAGCTGATCAGACGTCGCGGCTGACAAAAAGACTGGCAGAACGGCAAACGACGACCAGGACAACGCGATGGAGCAACCGGCGTGTCTCGGGAAGCTGGGCCCAGGCAGGCAAAACACGTCTGCAAACAGTCAAGTGCAAGATGAGACCTGCAAGGCAAGGAATGCCGGCCGTGCCGACAGAATGGGGGATGGTAGCCTGGGAAACGGGGGGGCTCTTGAAAGGTGCTAGGTTTTCACAATGGACAAGCAACTCACCAGGGCAGGGCAGGAGGGAAGAGGGCTAATGCAAACCTTGGGAGACAGCGATGCAGAGCAGAGGAGGGCACTGCAGAGAGCGACTCTGGGATGCCACGCCCAGCTCTGGGGTGTGTGTTTTAACGGGACATTGAACAATTGCAGAGGAGCCCCACAAAGACGATCTCAGGGCTGGGAAAAGGCCTGACCATGACAGACTGATGAGATGCGCAAGGACCTCCCTGGAGAGAAAAAACCCAGGTGCTAACAGGCTCTTGAAACTAGAGGCAACAAGGCTGAACAAGAACCAACGGCTGGGAGTTCAAGCCAGACACATTCCTGTTAGAAATCTGGCACTGATTTCTTAACTGCAAGGGTGGGACAATCTCCCCAGGGCAGGGGTGGATTGTCCATCTCTTGGGGTCTCCTGGTCCAGCCTTCAGGCCTTCCTGGCAAACGCTTTTGTCCAGCACAAATGCTTGGGCTCAAAAAACAGGGAACGGAATGAATTTCTCTGGCCTGGGGTACACAATAGGTCAAGCTAAATGATCAGATGTTCTCTTCTGGCCTGAAACACGAAACACCTGCGAACTACAAATCACACCCCATCAGAATAAAATGGAGAGGGGAAACTGGACCTATTGGTTCCACTAGAGCAATGGCCCGTGAACTCCAGCTGGGACCTGGCCCCTTTGCCCCCAGTGGCGTGACGGCCGATCGACACCGCAGCTCAAGAACTTGGCAGCCAGCGCTAAGCCGCAGACTCCTGGGTGTTAAGAAATGTCCAGGCGCCACGCGCCGCTTGATGTGCTCTTGACAGGCACACCCAAGCCGGTCCAAGCTGGCGCCGGCCCACGGACCGTCATGTTCTCATGGCACAGGGCTGCGATTTAGATCATCGCCTCTGCCTGCACAGGCAAGGGGTAGGGATTAACTGCTGGATGTTTGACGATCCACCACACCTCACAGGGACAATTTCCCAAGCTGGCAAGCTGGGCTAATTACTGTTGTCCCAACGTCCCTGGAATGTGTAATAAGGGGCTGGATGGAGTCTCGGGAAGGCCGTGCCTGGGCATGGGGCCAACGCTTTGGGTGGGAAGGGCGCATCCTCCATCTCTTTTCTCCCAGCCCACATTTGCTCTGAGCATGGGCGCGGCCGAGCAGGCTAGTCCAGCAGCGGGACAATCTCTTCGGGGCTGGGTGTCAGTGGGAGCCGCACGTGCTCCTCAGGGGGCCAGGACCGAGCAAGCCAGATCCATCAGCCCACGGGGAAAACAGACGCCACAACAGAGCTGCTCAGCGAAACGGCCACAAAGCTGTGATTGAGACCAGCTGGGGGGTCACCGGGCGAAGGGGACATGCAGGCAGGAGATGGAGCTGTTTGTCATCAGCCACGCGGGGGCTCCCCACGGCAGCTGTGCGCAGCTGGGCCCTAGGGCCTGCTGGGAGCCCTCGGGGAGGTGCCGTGGGCAATGCCGGGTGTTCCACTGCTCTCAAGGGGCA
>ML675673.1:110341-123951 GCA_007922155.1 Mesoclemmys tuberculata | reverse complement strand
GTCTATCTCTCCATCTACCCTCACACACCCCATCTGTCTGTCTGTCTTTCTATCTATCCATATACCCTCACACACCCCATCTGTCTGTCTATCTATCCTCATACACTCTGTCTGTCTGTCTGTCTGTCTATCTATCTATCCATCTATCCACACACACACCCATCTATCTATCGATCTCTATCTGTTACAAACAGCTCATAAATCAATCCCATTTTCTTCAGATTCGATATTCCTAAGTATTGACCACAGAATTTCTGGGAATAAATTTCAGCTGATGGGGGTTCGTGCACCACGTGCTTGCCATTATTCGCAGCATGCCATTGGTCAGGTGAGTCACGTGGCACCACGTCTGTTCCCTGCCCGGTGCACTCAGGAATTTTCAGCAGGGGAAGCGTCAGTTGCAAAGCACCTTGTCCTTCCAGCCATCTGTGTCTGTTGGCCTGTTCCAAGCACCTGATTGTTGGCAGGGTCGAGCAGATGTGTGGTCCCCAATTTATAATTTCTGCTTAGTATTACCAGAGCATGCAGGAACCCCCCACATTGACTAAGTCCCCATTGTGCTAGGTGCTGTACAAAAAGACAGAGAAGACCGAATTACCTTAGGCAGGGGAAGTGAGACACTCAAAGACTCATAGAAGAAGACGGTTGGAAGGGACCTCAGGAGGTGTCTACCCCAACCCCCTGCTCGAAGAGGGATAACCCAACTGAATCATCCCAGCTGGGGATTTGTCAAGCCGGGCCATAAAAACCTCTAAGGCTGGAGATTCCACCCCCTCCCCAGAGAACCCATTCCAGTGCTTCAGCACCCTCCTAAGGGAAAAGATTTTCCTAATATCCAACCTAGACCTGCCCCACTGCAACTTGAGACCGTTGCTCCTTGTTCTGTCATCTGCCACCATTGAGAACAGCCTAGCTTCATCCTCCCTGGAACCCCCTTTCAGGTAGTTAAAGGCTGCTATCAAATCCCCCCTCATTCTTCTTTTCTGCAAACTAAACAAGCTTAGTTCCCTCAGCCTCTGCTCATGCGTCTTGTGCTCCAGCCCCCTCATCATTTTCGTTGCCCTCCGCTGGACTCTCTTCAATTTGTCCACCTCCTTCTGGCAGTGGGGGGACCCAAAACTGGACTCAGTACTCCAGATGTGGCCAAACCAGTGCAGAAGAGAAGGGAATCATCACTTCCCTCGGTCACGCTTGGAGTCAGCTCAATGGGGCATGAATTTGCGGTTGCAGTGGCTGATCCCAGCCTGTGGCATCTGCTCTCCATGCTACAGGCATTCTTGACAGCACCCAGGTCTTTCTTTAGGGCTATATCTGTTATTTCCCTCCCACAGTGGAGCCGGGCTGTGCAATTCCTGGAGTTAGAACGTGCAGCGCAGGGAAGTATCTCCCAGGTGGAGCCGGGAGCTGGTGTACTCATAATTAGTCCTGTTTAGCAATCTTGCCAGCTGGGACGTTCTCGATCAGCAGCGGCTTCCAAGAAAGATTATAGCCAGGGTGGAGATCTTTATCCCCTCACTGACTCACACCATAAGACTCTCACACCCACACCAGGCCATCTGCCTATCAAACAGGACATCAAGATCAGCACCCATCTGGCATCTCCAGAAAAGCTGACTCAAGAATGGATCAGTTCTCTTAGGAAGAACAAATCAAACGCACGATGACCAAATGGGGACTAACTGGCCAGGGGGTCATTCGGCTGAAAGGGATCCGGGGCTTTTAGTCGGTCTGAAATTGAATCTGTGGCCACGATGCGAGGCCGCTGCGATAAAAAAGGCAAATGCCACTGGCCGGTGTAGTAACAGGAATGGTGTCAGTCAGACATGGGAGGTATCTGTCCCGTTCTACTGCAGGCACTGGTGAGGCCTCAAAGTACAGGGGCGAGATCCGGGGGCTGCACGTTAGGAAAGATAGGGACAAATGGGAGGGAATCCAGAGGAGAGCAACAAAAGTGACAGAAGGTTTAGAAAAGCTGCCTGCTGAGAAAAGGTTTAAAAAAACCAGGGCAGGTTTAGAAAAGAAGAGCAAGAAAGGGACCTGATGACAGTCTTCAAACATGTTCAGGGCTGTTGTAAAAAGGCTGGTGATCAAGGTTCTCCATGCCCACTGGAGGTAGGACACACAGAAGCAAGGGAGATTGAGGGTAGATGTTAGGAAAAGCTTTGTAACTCTGAGGATAGTTAAGCTCTGGACCAGGCTTCCAAGGGAGGTGGTAGGAACTCTGTCACTGGAGGTTTTTAAGAACGGGTTGGATAAACACCTGTCAGGGCTGGTCTAGGTTTGCTTGGTTCTTCCTGAGTGCAGAGACCTGGATTTGAGGACCTCTCAAGGTCCTTTCCAGCCTGACATTTCTATGGTTCTATAGAAGTAACTGATTTATGGAGTTTAAGGTCAGACGACCATCATCTAATTTGTCCTGTAGGGCACAGGCCATTAAATTCCACCTAGTTACCCCACATGGAGCTCAATAAATTGGGTTTGTCTAAAGCATCTTCCAGAAATGCCTCCAGTGTGCTTTGGAAGAGGCCAAGATTCATGTTCAGAGATCCCAAGGACAGAAGGGACCGTTGTGTTCATCTAGTCTGACGTGCTGTATAACAATGACCAGCCGACTGCCCCCAGAATAATTCCTAGAGACGATCTTCTAGACAAACATCCAGTCTTCTCTTTGCTCAGCTAACCAGATCAAAATCTTTTGTATATTCACTGTCTGGCCTTTTCTCCAGCCCGCAGATCATTTCCATGGCTCTTCTCTGCACCCTCTGCCATTGTTCAACTGCCCTTTGCTAATGTGGACACCAGCGCCGGTGAGCCAACAGTTTGGTTTTATTTTTTTGGTAAAGATCGCATGATTTTTAAAGCCAATCTCATGATTTTTGCAGGAGCCCGACTTTGTGAATTTTGCACATTCTGGGCAGGCGATACAGGGGCTCATGCACAGAAGTGAAATGAGGATTATATGAGTGTCAAAGCTCAAGTGGAGATCTGTGTAAGCCTCTCCTGTCGCTCTTCTTAAATTGTGTGGAAACTGAATGTTTTAATGGAGTGGAACACTGTGTTTGGCCTTGAGGGGACCTCTGCTGGAATAGAGTCTCCAGATCTGGTGTCCGTAATTCAAGAAAGGCTCTGATCATTCGGGGAGGGGGCAGAGAAAAGCCACCAGAAAGATGAAAGGATGAGAAAACAAACATGCTTTATCATGGGGCTCAAGTTTATTCAGTTTAACAAAGAGGAGGTTAAGGAGTGACTTGATCCCAGCCTATAAATAGAAATTTGACCATGGAGGATTCTTCAATCTAGCAAAGGGCTGAGAAGATGCAATGGCTGGTGGAAGCTGAAGCTAGGCAAATGCAGACTGGAAACACGATGCTAAATTTTTAACAGGGAGGCTAATTCGTTATTGAAACAACGTACCAAGGGCTGTGGTCAAGTCTCCATCATTGGCCGTTTTTAAGTCGAGATGGGATTGTTTTAGTTCAAACAGGAAATGAATACCTATCTGTAGATCAGGTTGCTTGTGCCTCCATTTTCCTCTATGGGCCGGCCAATGTGGTTTGACTACATCTACATCTACATAGTGGTTCTTGCTGAACCACCATGGTGCATTATGGAAGTTGTAATTTCAGGTGCCTTCTTTCTCTTCTATGGGCTGTTCTCTCTGGTTGGACTAGATCTTCCAAGGTTCAATCTGTGTTTGCCCAGATCCTGGGTCAGAGATGCTGGCCCATTCTCAAATGGCCAAAAAGGGCTTACGCGCTAGGAGCATGGGATCAAATGCGTCTCCACTCAGCTCCTCATGCTAAACCAATGGCTCTTGGTGTTCAAGAGATCTTTCACACCAGAGAAGGGGAGAGAATAGCCCCCTTCTGAAGTTTTCCCACCAGGAAATTCCTGTTGCCCTATGAGAAAAGGTTCAAAAAAGAAAAAAATGGGTGGTGGCGGGGGAAACCCAACTGTCTCACATTGGTTCCCAACTTTGGCCAGCACTGAAGAATGAGAAAGTCGGAGGATGGTTTCTCAAATTTGTGTCCTGTTTTATGATCATTGGGAAAAGAGAAAGTAGCTTTTTCCCTCCCCACTTACCCAGACTTTGGAATTTTCCCCCATGGGAAGAGCTCCACTTTTCCCATGGAATGTTCCATTTCTGACCCGATCTAATTTTCTGTCAGGAAATGTTTCCATGTGGAAAATTCCAACCAGCTGACATGGAGGAGGTGAGCAGAGAAGTGGCAGGATGGCCTAGTGGGGTATGCACCCATCTCAGTTGTGGAGACTCAGGTTCAAGTCTTGGCTCTGCTACAGCTTTCCTGTAGACAAATCCCTTAGCTGCTCTGTGCCTCACTTTGCCCACCCATACAATGGGGATAACAGCCCTGCCTTGCCTCAAATGGGTGAGGTAGGATAAATACATTGATGACTGTGAGGCACACAGATGCTATGGTGAAGAGGGCCAACAAAGTACATAAGACTGAAAGATCCACTGCCTACTGCTATGCTAAGAACACGGCATGAAATCATGTTGTGCTTCTGTGAACTAACCTCTCCCAGCAGCAGAGGGCCTTTATTATGTAACATTTGCGCACAGAGCCATGCATGGGGCTGCCCAGGAGGGGTAGTCTGGTTAATGCACCTACAATGGCACTGTAAGGACCCCACGCACCAGCGCAGGACGGAGACGGGAGAGATGAGTTTCCCAAAGGACCGAAGGTCAGTTGTTGTTTATGATCTCCCGGATCCAGTTGGTATATTTACAGACGGTGACGTAGACCCCTGGCTTGTTGGGCAGCGCGCATGTCTGGGTCCCCCAAGACACGATACCCTGGAGTTTTCCATTGCAGACCAAGGGTCCCCCGGAATCACCCTAAAAGGAGACAAGACAACAGAACATCAGAGCAAAGAGCTACAGCAAAAACTGTAACTGACAAGAACATTATCGAGCCTACAACGCCGTGATGAGTTCTCTGCGTCTGTCGATGGGTACAGAGCCCGGCACAGGTGCAAATGGGTTCTTTTCCACTCGAAACTACCCACGACACTGAAAAAAATTCACTTTGGTCCAGGTTTTCCACCCAACTTTTTTTTCTTTGCTTCGTCGAAATTCCGAAATACCGAAACCGTTTGGCCCCAACTGCCTTATTTCAACTTGGAAATGAGGCCGCTGTGTCTCACAGGAGTCGTAGCCACGAAGACACATTAAAGCAGTTGTTGGGAAGGGCCACACGGGGGAAGCCATTTGTAGCCCCACACGTTTGACTGGTCTTACAACATTCCACACGTGTTATGTACCTTTAAGCGCCACTGGTTGGCACCATTTACCTTGACAGACTATTTGCTGGGGAAATTTTCCATAGAAACTGCTTTTTGATGGAAAATTGGGGTTTCGACTAAGCTGAACTTTGGTTGCAAAGCGTCTGCTTGCCGTGAAAATTTGACAAAAAGCCAATTGGCTGAAAACCACTACAGGTCCATATGGAAAGAAAAGAAAAACATACGAATGACCAATGGTTCATCTAGCCCAGGATCCTGTCTTTTGACAGTGACTGGTGCCAGATGCTTCAGAGGCAATGACCCGACCAGGGCAATTATCAATTGCTACATCTCTTGTCCAGTCCTAGCGTCTGGCAGTCTGAGGCTTACAGCTCGCCTACACTTATGCTTGCGCAGCTGCATTATGTCAACAAGGGAGAGCTCTCCCGCCGACATACTAAAACCACCTCAATGAGTGGTGGATGCTAGGTCAGCGGGCGAGCAGCTCCCACCAGCACAGCACTGTCCACGCTTAGCGCGTACGCCAGCCAAACTCACGTCGCTCGGGGGTGTGGTTTTTTTTCACACCCTGAAGCAAGAATATTTTGCCAGCCTAAGTGCTCGTGTTCAACAAGGCCTTACAGACACCCAGCGACTGGGGTTGCCTCCTTGACCATCTTGACTAACGCCCTTGCTGGACGTGTCCGCTGTGACCATCTCCAGATCTTTTTTGAACCCGGTGATGTTTTTCGCCTGCACACCATCCCCTGGCCAGGAGTTCCACAGGCCGACCTCTGAGGTGTGTGAAGCAGTATTTGCTTTTGTTTGTTTTAAACCTGCTATGCTTCATGGGTAGTTCAGGTATCTCACGTGTCCATTCTCCTCTACGGGCTGGCCTCCTCAGCTGGACCACACCTCCTAGGATGCACCACGGTCTCCCTTCTTGGAGTGGGGGGGGGAAGCAATACATCATGGAAATCTTAGGCTGTGGTACATGATAGGAGAAGATGGGAAGGACAGCTGAGGACCCAGCCAGCCTATAGAGAACGGGGGACATGTGCGACCTGAATTACAGCTCCCCTGTGAAGCGTCACCGTGGCCTTTCCAGCTTGAATAATTTGGTTTTCAGGCGTTTGGTCTGTCACCAAAAAAATTAAATTTCCACAGCGAGCGGAATGCTTTCCACCAAAAGCTTGGGTTAGTCGAAAACCCAGTTTCCCCCGTTTCTACGGGAAATTTCCAACCAGCCCTAGCAAATACTTTCTCAATGGCCAGGAGCAGCAGTCCCTTCCCTCCCTGCTGTGCTGCAAATCACAGGGCTGCTCGGGACTAGCTTCTTCCGGGCCTCAACAGCAGACCCCCAAAGTGATCGCATAACTAGCAAAGGCAAGCAGGGGCTAGATCATTCTTGTCTGCCACTAGATGGCGAAGGTCAGGAACAGGTCCCAAGGCCTCTGCGTCTGGATGCAAAGAAATAGGCCTTTAAAGGAGAAGGAGACACCCGGGACCCAGGCAGCAGCCACTAGAGGGGGACAGCGAGCCAGCCTGTATTTGCCAGCATAGAGTCGCTTTCTGCTGACACTGAACAAGGAGCTCTATTCTAATAAAGGCCATGGCATTATCCCTGGAGGCTGACCTGTCTCCCACTTCTACTTCATTCCTGATTATGACGATCCCCCGCTCTCCGGCCAGCTGGCTCCTTGCTACCACTTTAAAAATACAGGGCCAACGTTTTTCAAAAATACCTCCCGACGAGGTTGCCACATACTGGCTAGGAAGGAGAGTCCAATGGCTAAGGTGCCAGCTTGGATCCTGGGAGCCCTCTGTTCAGTTTCTGTCCCCATCCCCTCAAAAAAGCACAGTCTAAACAGACGAAGAGTGGGGGGAAACTGAGGCATGGAGGGAGGCAAAGTAATTTGCCCAAGGTCACTGGGTGGCAATAGAACCAAGTGTCCTGACTTCTAATCCACCCCCTTGTCTAAGTCTCTTGCTGGTTACCTGCATGGGCAGCGCTTGTGTTTTTTCTTATCCTCCGTTACGCAGATGAGGAAACTGAGGCACCGAGTGGGGAAAGGTGATTTTGCCAAGGACATCCAGCAGGAGCTGGGATTAGAACTAACGTGTCCTGACTCCAAGTGTAGTGCCCTGCCAAATGGTCTAGGCCTGATGCTGATTCTCGGCATGGCAGGCGTGCACATTTTTATTATACCCCAGATGGGGAAGCAGAGGCACAGAGCAGGGCCGTCACTTACCCCATCCTGGGGGAGGTGGATGGGGGAAGGAAATGTGGCTGATTTGCTTCTATTTAAATTCCCAGCATGGGAAACCTCCCTTGTGCACACACTCCCCTGCTCTAACTTGTGGGCCACACTGCCTATGTGGGAGGAGAATGAGACGATCCAGGTGTTTTGCTGTGTTAGGAAGCCATTGCCCCCATGAACACAAGAGGCAGGGCCAGGTTTTTGCACCCTTTCCATCATCCAAAGCAGAACCCTGTGGGATTTCAGAGAATTTCTTGTCTTTCCATCAACAAAGGGATTATTTTTGTGACCGGGGTTAATCTGGGCTGCTCCAACCATCGCGTGTCAAGACATGTCTGCCCATTAGCGACACAGAGACTCTGCTGAAATAATCAGATAACCAAGTCCCACCCATTATAATTGCTCCAACATCCATTCCTGCTCTTTTTTTCTGGGTTATTGGGAATGCCTAGGTTCGTCCCCAGACTTGTCAAATTCTGGCGAGGCTCAGAATAGTCAGGGCTTTTCTTACACCCACAGTTCCTACAGTCATGAGATCCTGGCTGTAATAATGTGGTTTAATTTTGGTTGTTGTGCAGGTACGGGGTTGATGGCCTGCGATATCCAGGAGGCTACCTGGTCCGGTGATCCCTTTTAGCCTGAAACTCTATGACTTTATGAAAATGGAAGATGAGCTGGGCAACATTTTTCTGCAGAAAGCTTTTTCTGGCGAAATGCGGAGATTCGGTGACATGGAAACATTTTGGTGGATTCATGTCAATTTCACCTAATTTGTTTTGCTTGGACAGAAACTGACCCAAGGTTTCTAAAACATCAAAATCTTTCATCTCAACAGTTTGGAAAGAAAACGTGTCAATTTCTCGGCTCGCAACAACTTTGCACTTCAAAATTTCCTTTTAAAACCAACCCCAGCTACAAATGGTCAAAATTGAAACGAGCTGTTTTGATTTTGTCAAAATGAAACATTGCCCTAGCCCCAGAGCTATTTTTCCCCCCTAATTTTTCAATTGGCCAGAAATTACAAACGTTTTCATTAGTGGCTGGACTCGAAATGAAATTTTTTCCCCTGATTTTCTGGAATGGCCAGAGATCTGAAAAGTCCATTATTGGTCCTGGTCTATGTGGCAGAATCTCAGCTTTAAGCATCTTAATTAAGCATCTTTCTAACGCTCTTGGGCTAGAAGGATGTGGTCCCTGGAGAGTCTCAATAACCAGACAGCAGAGAACAGGTCAATTCTACAGAACAATCTGGATCGCCTAGTAAATGGTGCTCACAAAAACAACATGCATTTTAACGCAGCCATTGGCAGGGTCATACATTAAATTTGGCTTGATATGGAAGTAAATGGGTGAAATTTCCCATCTTAGATGATCTAATCATACCTTCTAGACATCAAAACTATTAAAAGGGCAGAGTTAAGCACAGTGAGAGTTAAGGACACTCACATAAAGGGGCAGAATTATGGATGCTCTAGCTTGACCCCCAGATATGGGCTGGATGCAGGAATCCCTATGGAGGTTCTCCAGCCTGGGCTATGCAGCAGGGCAGAATGGTCTGTTTGGTCCTTGAAGGCTATGTCTCTATAGAAAAACACTCAAGAATCGGTCTGAGTTGGTCTGACTTTGTTCCCATTCCCTCTCCTCTCGCTTGGTCCCATCCCCACCCCAGCTGCCCCCGAGGCTGTAGGACGTCAAAGCCAGCCCCCACACCCTCCACATCCTGCTTTCAGTTGTGCTAGTCCCCCCACCTGGCAAGAATCCGTTCCCCCATCCATCACGCCGGCACACAACATGTTGTCTGTGTAGTAGCGAGGGTAGATTGCACGGCACTGTTGCGAGGAGATAATGGAGACGTTGGCGCAGTGGAGAACATCTGGGAAGGATACTACAAAAAAAAAAAAAAAAGCACAATGGATGTCAGTGGGAGAAAGTCTTAGGGTCAGATCCAGAGTCAATGGACAGAGCCCCAGTGGCTCAGGTTTAGATTCAGAGCAGGGTCTTGAACCAGCAACCCCTATATCTCCTCAGCGATGTCTCCCTCAATCCCTCCTGTTGGAGAGACTGTGTAGAAATAACTAAGTATTTCTTGGAGCCAGACTTTGAGCCTGGGTTTCCCACAGCACAGGGGCTACAAGGTGGGAGCTCTCTCATTTGCCATAAAAAATGTCCGAAGGTCTCCGTTTTGTCCCGACATAGAATGGGAAAAGTGGCCGGAATCTCGAACTTGTGCACAGGAGGGGAAAATCCTTTCCAACCCAGCTCTAACCAGGAGGAGTTATATCCCAGTTGGTTTAGAGGGCAACAACCAACAGTTTGCTTATAACCATGGCTCACACCAGCTATCACCCCTTTCACTGATGAGCACCGGAGTAGCCCCACGCTATTCACATCTCCAGCACGCCTAGAACATCCCTTCAGCACATGTTAACCCTTGATAAATCTTTTGTAAATAGAACTAGCGTTCATTGGAAAACAGAATGGGACAGATTTTCATCTTTTCCTCAAAAAAATACAAAGAGCCCAAACGTTTTTCTGTTTGGGGGCAATTTTTTTTTTCCTTTTTCAGTAGCAACTTTTCTGTTTTTCAGCCACAACTTTCATTTCCCCCCCGCAAAAAAATCTACAGCTTTCCACCAAAAAAACCTTCAGATTTTGGCCAAAATCTTTTTTCATTTTGTGACCAAGTTTTCTCCAATTTCCAACCAAATGCTTTTGGCAAAAGTTTTTCGGTTCTCTTTTTTTTCAGTGAGAAAGCAAACTTTTAGCCTCATGCCATGGAAATTTTCCACTGCTTAGCCACCCTATTTTTACATTGAGGGGAGGTAAAATGTCATGGCAAATTTCCCAAGGAGGCTCTAAATAGAACTCCAGAAATGATCAATGGATGAAAGGAAACAGCAAAATAAATAAATTCCTGGGAAGATTTTCGGAAGAAATGGCCATGAAAGTTGCTGAGCAAACAGGGAAGTGGCAAAGAAGAAGAAATTTGGGGGGATGTTCAAAATTCTAGTGATGTGTCTCTTCCTCGTTTTCCCAACCTGCTGGCTCCTCCCCCCTTTGAAGCTAAGACCGCCCCCTGTCTGCCCCCCAACACCGATGGAGCTTTGTTACTGTACTTAGAGGGCTGCTCGTGGTTCCCCATCCAGATACCAGACATTGCTCCCCAGGAGAGGGGCAACTGGTTGGCAGTGCAAGGGGCTGGACGTATTTGTTCATGTTAGCCGGGATGAGAAGTTTAATCAGCATGATGTCGTTATCCTTGCTAGCCGAATTGTAGAGGGGGTGAAGGATGGTTTTTGCTGAGATTCTCAGCTGCTCCGTCCAATCCAGGTGCTTGATGTTATGCTCTCCCAGGCGCACACTGATGGGGCTGCAGAGAAACCGACACACATCAGAAAAGCAGGGGACCTAGAGCTTGGTGGAAACTGGAATCCCTGGGGAGGTTTTCTGGCCTGGGCTATACAGGAGGGCAAACCCGATGGGCAGAACGGTCCCTCCTGGTCTTGGAATCCATGAAGCTATGAAGGCGGAGTTAAGGGCATACACGCAAGAGGGTGGAGTTAAGGGTGAGCTAGCTCAACCATCAGATAGGGGCTGGATGAAGGAATCACTAGGGGAGATTCTCTGGCCTGGGCTATCCAGGTCAAACGCACACACACACACACACAGTCCAATGTGTACACATCCTTTTACAAACTCACACATACACATCATGTACACATGCCTGTCCCCCATAAATTCAGTCACACATGCTCTCCCCAAACACCCACAAATGCACTCCAAAACCCACTCACAGTCACACACACACATGCACAATCACACATCTCAACACACGCATAAATGCACGATCACACTCTCACATCTTCTCATAATCACACGCTACTCAAAACACACACATGCACAATTGCACTCTCACAGCCCCCCCCATACATTCACAAATGCACACCCACCGTCTAACAATCACACACACACGAATGCCCGGCCACGCTCTCACACCCCTTCACAATCACACACGCACGCCCCAACACGCACACTCAAGCTCATTCTCACACCCACTCACAATCACACACCCACTGCGATGCACACCGCCTCTCCCCCCTACACAGACACCCTCCACCTTGCCTAACACACCCGCAAACCCCCACTCACCAGTTGACGTTGCAGTGGGCTGCGGTGACGACCCAGTTCCTGTTAATCAGGGTCCCTCCGCAGCTGAACCGGGTACCCACAAAGAGGGCAGCCTGCCAGGGTATGGAGTGAGGCTTGCAGGGGGCACCGCCAACGATCCGGACATCCTGGCCGCTTACTGTAAGGCAAAGCAGAAAGGTTCATGACTGGCGGGGGGGCGAGGGGGGACCTCTGTGACACTGCAGCATGGCCCTGCTTTGCCCCAGCTCAGGATCAGGGCCCTCCAGCTTCCTTCCCTTCTTGCTTCAGTGTCTAATTCAAATTCTCCCCAGATGCTGCCAATGGCAATTAGAAATTAATTAAAAATGTATCCCCTTTGCACACTGGGGGAAACTGAGGCACAGAGAGGCAAGGTGTCTCAACCGAGGTCACATGGCATCTGTGGCCAGGCCGAATAGAAGCCAGGTCTCCCACATCCCAGACTGTCCTTCCTGGCTCCCAATGGCAGTCAACCATTAGCAATTAAAATCACCTTGAAGGGGGCGTTCTCTTCGTATTGGCTTCGCACGCGTCGGTTTAAAGTGCAAAGCCACACTAGCAACACGTTCACAGCCACGTACGCAGCCCGGAAATCAGGAGTACATTTTTGTTGGGGGGGGGAATAAGTCATCACTGGACCATCTTCCCAAGGACTCTACGTCCCTGACAACTTGTAAATCAAGGTGGGAGGTTTTGCTAAATGATCTGCCCTGGGGGTTATTTTGGGGCCATTCTCCAGCCTGTGTTACATAGGAGGGCAACTTAGGCTGTCACACAAAACCCTGGTCCGGGATGGCCTCGGTTTGCTTGGTCCTGCCTTGGCGCGGTGGGATGGACTAGATCAGTGTTTCAATGGCGGGTCCGTGGACCAGCACCAGTCCCTGACATGGTTTAGGAAGGCAGCAAGCCAGTCCCTGGTGTCAAAAGGATTGCGAAACGCTGGAACAAGATGATCTCTGAAGATGCCTTCCAGTCCAAGATTGCGCTGGTTCAATGCACGCACAGACCCACGCGTTCGCAGATAAACAACTGCACACGGACAGAACAGGGAACACACCCAATGGTGCAGGCACACAATCGGTTTTCCTTGCACAACCCTCATTCATACAGACTCATGCGTGTACTCACAGGGAAACACCATCGCCTCGCAGGTTAACGCACCCACACGTGGTCAGGCACACATCCGCTCACGGATAAACCCACACAGCATTTACCCAGACACACACACGCAGAGGGGCACCGCACGCAGGCTTGCAGGCACACACATGTGCAAACACACACGATGGTGCCCGAGCACACAATTGCACACGCTCAGAGACAAACACACGCACAGAGCCAGGAACGCACGCAAGTGTGCAAACACACGCGCCGACAGAGCAGGGCTCGTCCCCTCCAACAGGGGCCCCCCACATGCCAGGCTCTCTTTCTCTCACCTGCAGTCACCATCAGGAGTACGAGGCCCAGCAGCTCCATGCCCGGAGGGTGAAGGGTGGTGAGGGGGCTGCTGGCTCCGGGAAGGTCCCTGGGGTGGCAGGGAAGGAAAGGGAATCGTTATCAGGTACTGGCCCCACCCCCACCGTAGGCTCCGCCCCAAGCTCCGCCCCTGCCCTTGCTGGTGTACGTCCCTCCAAGAATCCCGCACTCTGATTGGCTCCCGCCATCGTATCTCAGCGCTGACCAATGGGAGAAGGGCGTGAGGGATGCCATGAGGCTGGGCAACTTCCTGGGCTGAACATGGGGCGGGACCACCACTGTGCCCGGCTGGGAAGGAGGCTCGGTCCTGGGGCCCAAAGGCAGGTTGGACCCAGCGAGCCATGGGCCAAGAGGCGGATGGTGTCAAACCAGGCCAGTCTGTGCGAGCCCTTCATTGGCGTTATCGCCAGTAGAGTCACTCCTGATTCACACCAGTGTGGGTGCAGGGGGGGACCAGCCCCA
>ML675673.1:99729-110331 GCA_007922155.1 Mesoclemmys tuberculata | reverse complement strand
GGGGGACCAGCCCCATTGAGTCCAGGGGAGTGATTCCTGATTGACACAAGTGTGGGCGCGGGGGGTGGAACCGACCGCATTGAATACAGGGGACTCACTCCTGATTCACACCAGTGTGGGTATGAAGTGACTCCTGATTGACACCACTGTGGGCACGGGGGGGTGGAACCGACCGCATTGAGTCCAGGGGAGTGACTCCTCATTGACACCAGTGTGGGCCGGGGGGGTGGAACCAGCCCCACTGAGTCCAGGGGACTCACTCCTGTTTCACACCAGTCTGGGTGCGGGGGGGATCCGGCCCCACTGAGTCCAGGAGAATGACTCCTGATTTACACGGGGATGAGTCGCCACACTGGTGTCAATGGAGCTACTCCTTTTCAGCCGTGGGTTGAGTGCCAAGGACTTGGAAGCTGGCACTCACAAAGGGTTGGCAGCACTGGATGAGGACCCAGCCCTACACCCCAGAACCAACCAGTCAACACCCTCGGTGGTGAGATCACACGTCGGTTCGCTCCTGGCTCAAACACGCCACGACAGATCAGCGAGAGGCCCAGTCCTTCCCCCGTGCAACAGCGCGAAAGAGAAGAGAACCAGGCTGGGTTCTAGTTACCTGCAAGTCCGACGACTGCCGCCCTCGTGCGATCTGCGGCCGGAGATGGGCACGGCGTGGCTTTATAGTGTGACTTCCTGGTTGGCCACGAGCGAGCCGGGCTGTCAAATCTGCCCTCAGATCTGAGGACCGCACAATGCCACTGTGTGGTAGCTGTGCTGGTAGAGATCCCCAGATAGGAACCGCCCAACGCCTCCAGGAGCCTTGCCTAAGGGGGCGATTGGCCCAGGGAACAGTGCAGGGTGGATAATTTACTTCTGCCCTTCCCCACGAGTTAATCTCTCTGGGTCGGCCAACAGTCCTAACGCAAGGCAGCACCCAAAGAGTCAGCTCGGATCTCAACTCCCTCACTCCCCACCCAGCCCCAGCTTTTATTCCTGTCCGGCCTGGGGCAACAGGAAGCTGCTGCTGGTGACAGGGTGTGTCAGCCTTCATCCTTAATCCTTCCAAGAAGGAAGACATCACATGATCTTCCTTCTCCAATTCTACAAGCCGTTTGAGGCAGCTCAAGTGCAGGAGGCGGTGCAAAAGGACAGAGAAGGCAGCAGCCAGCGAGCGATGTTTTCCAACAAAATATTTTTGCACTAGAAAAAAGAAAAAAAACCTGAACCATTAAAAGTGAGATTGGAGACAAATCGCTCGCCTTGGAAAAGCCCTGAAGGGACCGATCCACAATGGCCCTGGTTTGACATTCTCCACATGAAAAGGGTCAGGTTCCTCGCCGCTAGGGGAGGTTGCCTTTCAAACTTTGATTCCGTTTCCTCCGAAAAGACACAGATGAGGCTAAAATCACGAGAAACAGTTGAAATCGAAACAAAACGTTCCAAAACGGTCGCCGCAAAATGCTTCCATTGGCCCAGCCTGAAATGGTTTCCAGTGCGTGAGTCTGCGAAGCTTGTTGAAATTTTGACTTTTCAGCCAGACTCGGGAAAAATCCTGCCATCTCACAAAATCTCATGGGATGGGAGAAACGCTTCCATTCCAGCCCTAACTCTGGGGCCATTCTATTTGTGTCATAGCCAAGCCAGCCATGCCTGGAGTTTCCCCATCAACCATCAAAATTTGACCCTAGAGGATTCCTTATCATATCTAGTTGTTCATGAGTAGAACTCAAAATACTTTACAAAGGAACTCGGTATCATTATCCCCACTGGTCAGATGGGGAAACTGAGGCACGGGGCAAGAACTAGCTCAAAATCATCCAGCAGATCACTGGCAGAACTGGAGGTAGAGCCCAGCTGTCTTGAATCACGCTCCACTGCTCTATGCACTAGGCCATGCAGCACACAGAAGGCCAGTGGGTGGGAGTAAAAGCTGGACTCATTCAGAGTGGAAATAAGGCACAGTGTATTTTTCTCAGTGAGGGGAATTAATTATTGGGACAACTTCCTTAGGGATAGAGTGGATTCTTCATCACGTGGAAAATGGGCATCTCTTACTAAACTAACCACACTAGCTCGACCATCAGATATGGGCTGGATGCAGGTATGTGCTCGCAACAACTCCTTCTTCTGGGAAACGCTCCACCCCCTCACTATGACCTCTACCCCTCCTTGGGCCTCTGACCCCTCCCATGGGGCATAGGCAGTGGCAAGGGCCCCTGGTCCCCCTGGGGGGATAGAACCTGAACCCATCACACCGAGAGGGGAGAGCTGCTCGGAGCGTAACTGAGACGACGGCGCTGCCCGAGTCTGCAGCCAGCCTGAGCCCGTTGCGGAGCAAGGGGAGCTGCTCTCACTGTAACTGATGTGACACTGCCTGGGTCTATAAAGAGCCTGGGAGAATTGCTTGGAGACCAGGGAGCTGCCCTGAGTTTGACCCGAGGAGCAGCAAGATACCGGGAATGTCACCATAAGTGACACATCTCAGCGAAGTGAAGCAAGGATGACACAGAATTCACTCAGAGCAGCTCTCATAATGACTGGGAGGGGCCGGCTTGGATTAGGGCCCAGTATAGGGAAGCACAAATCCTCCCACCACCTGCTCCACTCCGATCCTTCCCGAAGTATCTTGTCGCTGTTATCTGTGTCCCTGGAAGCAATCTATGGGACTGAATCACAGGTGATTGATACATGAACTGGGGTGAAATTTTCCAAATTTTTTTGATTACAGCTGGTTGAAAGCCAGAAAGTCCCACCCAAGGGAAATCTCCACCTGTTTTCATTCTGAGTCAGAATGAGAACAAGAAAACAGCCCATGGAAAGACCAAAGGTTTGTTTGGTTTGGCCGGAACAGTCCGTCTCCATACTGAGAACGAGACATTTTTCTTCAGATTCTCCTCCGAAAGGCTGGTTCGGTGCGGCCAGAAAGCTCCGCATCGATGAAAATTTAAAAGTTCCACCCCAATTCTGACTTCTCCTCATTGTACGCTGTGAGATCACTGATATTTTACGTGACCTCCGCGTGTTTGGCCCTGCATGGCGGGGCTCCAGCTGTCAACGCCAGATGGCGGGGATCAGACTTCGGCCCCACGTCATGGGGCTTCGGCTCCAATCCCACACCCTTGGGCTTGGGCTTCTGTGATTTGTTGTTTTACTGCCCACATCCTTTCTGTGACTTTTACTAAAAATACCCCTGACAAACTTTTAGCCTTCCTGATGGTCAAATCTAGCATCAGATCGAAAAGTTGCTTGAAAATGAAAGAGCAAAGCGTTCCCTTTCAACCCCCTCGAACCGCTTTTTCTTTTTGATTTCTATTTTTCTTGTCTCAATGCAGTTGCGTCGAGATAGCGGAAGAGGTGGCGTTTTTTGATGGGAAAAATGTTTTTTCAGAACATTTCCTACTAGCCCACTACAGGCAAAGAGCACATACACAAGGGGGCAGATTTAAGTGCCAATTTAGGATGTCCAGCACCTATCCTTGCCCAGAACCTACCAAGTGAAGCCTTTCACCTTCACCCTTTTCCCAATGTGCCTAATGGATTTAGGAGCCTGAATTCACATTGAAATAAGCACCTAAATACCTTTACCAGTCTGGCCCTAAATCACTCTGGAAAATAGGACTGAGGTTGTTAAGAAAAATTTTTATCCCAGAACTGGAAACAGCGGGGCTGTCAAGGCAGAGGGTGTACCTTTCCAGAGTGTGGTGCTATATGCAACAGTGCTCCTGGGTTCTATTCCCAGCCTGGCCATTATCTGACTTTGGTCAAATCCCGTCTTTGCCCTGTGCTTCAGTTTCCCCTCCTACCCATGTCTATTTGGCCTATAAGCTCTTCAGGTCAAGGAGTGTTTCCCATTTTGTACAGCATTAACATTGTCCCCTTGGTAAATTAATAGATTCTGAGAACCAAAGGAACTGTTTTGCCCACACGGCCTGTATGGCCCAGGCTGGAGACCCTCTCCCAGGGATCCCTGTCTCCAGTCCAGATCTGGGGGTGGAACTAGAGTGCTCCAAATGCTGGTCCTTGGCATGTATGCCCTTAAGTCCACCTCTTCGTAGATTTCAAGCCCAGATCTGAGGGTCGAGCTAGAGCAGAGTTTTTAGGGAGAGATGCCCAATCTCTATGGAATCTGAAGGCTAGAGAATCTGTCCCGTCCCTGGCGCAGTTGTTCCAAAGGTTAATTCCCCTCCCTGGGAAAATCTGCCCCTTATTTCCAGTCTGGATTGGTCTGGGTTCAGCTCCCAGCTGCTGGATCTCATCTGCCCTTATGAGCTGGGTTAAAATACCCTCTGATCTCCAAAATCACCTCCCCAGGGAGCTGTTGATAGACCAGGAGCAAGTCCCCTTTGAACCTTCTCTGGGAGAAACTCCGCAGGTCAAACTCCTTCAGTCCCTGGCTCTCAGGCAGATTTTCCAGCCCTTGGATTGTCCCCGTCGCTCTTCTCTGATCCTTTCCTGACTTCCCAATGTCCTCTTTGCTGTGTGGCCTCCCAGAGCTGGGCACAGTCTCCAGTCACCATCTCCCCTCTGCCGTATCCAGACGCCACCTCTCTGCGCCTGCTCACTCTCCCCTGCTTCTCCAGCCCAGGATGGCCTCCTTAGCCACAGCATCGCCTGGGAGCTAATGGGCAGGCAGCTCTGCCAGGACTCATGGGTCCTTCCCCTCGCTGTTCTCCAAGGTACAGCTTCCCAGCCTGGAAACATGAGCCGCAATAAAATATTTATGAGCAAAAATCACTCCTGCTCCTTTCCAGTACCCACAGGAAGCCCTTGGGCAGTCGGTTTGCACCCGGATTGCTGAGTCCCATGTTGTCTGCCCTGTACCCTTGTAGCTGTGCCCGATTTAGCACCGAGACCTCTACAGATCCCCCCTTCTTTCCTTTTTCTTTGACAAGCCACCCACTCCATTAAGCCTGCGCCATGCTCCTCGAGCCAAAGGCACAGCCCTTTCCCCCAGCCCTCAGCCCTCCTGTCCCCGTGGAAAGGTGTTCGGCACATGATTCATCCACCTGGGCCCAGGGCCGCTCCCACTCAAAGGCCAGCACTACACTCATGTGAGGCCTTCCAATGAAGCTCGCAAAGCCGCAGGGCGGCGGCTTGGAGAATTGCACATGCTCTGCTTATCTGCTGTGAACAGGAACACGCATGGTTAATTAGCTCCCAGCTACAATTGGGCAATCAGGGATTCGGGAATAATTTGCACACCCAAGGAGCGTCCATTACATCAATAACCTTGTCACTGGTTCTCGCACTTGAGTGTCGACACCCTGCACCCACAAGGCACTGGGTGGGGGGGGTCGTTCTCAGTAAGCGAGTTGGACACCGCCCTTGGCAATAAAAGGCCGGCTTGTGAGGCAGTGCGACCCAGTGGGTAGAGATGCGGGACATGGCTGGCCCGCTTCTCGGACCAGCTCAGCCACTCCTCCGTGCCTCAGTTTCCCCATAAATGGGGCTAACTTTGTGAAGCATTTTGAGAGCTACTGAGGAGAAGAGCTGGGGGCTGGTGTTCTGGCAGGGTAGAGGAAATGCCATGACGTGTAAGAGGAGCTCCGTCAATTTTGAGTCTCCCAAAGAAGGTTAAGGGGTGACTATCTGCACCGCTGCGGGGGAGGCTTGGGGGAGAGCAGAGGGCTTTGAACCCAGTAGACAGGCAGAACCCAGGTAGCGTGAGAGCCGACAGCTGGCAGAGGAAGTCTGCAAAGTTCAGCCTAGAAAGAAAGTGAATTTTTCAGTGGAAGGGGAATGAACGTCAGCTCAGCATAACCAGGGGTGCCCGGGACGCTCCCGGGAATACCTGAGTTTTCTTTTTAGCTCTGCCAGTCTCTGTGTGACCTCGGGCAAGTCACCAGCCCTTTCCTGGCCTCTTTCTCCTCCTGCCTTTTGGCAACCTAGCCTCTGAGCTCTAGGGGGCAGGGCAGCGGGGCCCTGATCGCAGCTGGGGCAGGGATCGTCTCTGCCTGTGTCTGGGCAACGCCTGGCACAACAGGGCCCAGGTCTCATTTGGTTCCTTCCGTAGGGCTAATAACGCTGTCATTAATAAGGCTGGCCATAATGGGGCATACTCAGATTTTGCCCAAGGGCTGGCCAGGCTGAACCTTTCGTGACTTTCTAGGGATCTGTCTAGGTGCCCAACCAGAGCATTCTGTCAGTGGCTCAGGGTCAAAAGCAAGTGAATTTCAACAACCCCCCAGTGCCTAAGCAAACAAATGCCATCTGGGCACTGAAATCCTACCTTCCTTCTCTTCTGTTCCCCCCCACCTATCAACCCTTCCCCCCCCACCACCACAGAGGATCCTCACCACCGCCCCACTTTTTGAAGAAGGGGCGGATTAGCCCCCCTGCTTTTTAACAGATGTGGAAACCGAGGCACCAAGGAGCCGAGGCGCAGCTGCGGCATGGCTGGGAATTGACCCCAGGAGTCCTGACTCCCACCCTTTGGATGAAGGAGCGAGGCTATGCCAGGTCCACGAACTGAAAGGTCCCACGAGGGGCCAGCAAAAAATCACATGCTCGGGTCTGAGAATCATGGGATGTTATTACCGAGTTCTCCCACCTGCACCGTGTTTATATGCCTTCTGGCTTCCGAGACGCTACGCACCATGTCTCACTGCTTTTCCCTCACCGGGAAGGCCAGAAGCTTCCTTTACTTTTTAGCTCAATGAAGCTTCCCCACCTCACAGCGACGGGCTCAGGCTCTCTGCAAACTCAGGCACAGTCGCTGAGCGGTCACACTTGGAGCATCTCTCCTCTCTCCCAGCAACGGGCAGATTCAGGTAGCGTCGGGCACGCTCATGCGGTGCCTCCGAGCTATCCTCCGCAGTTGCCAGAGCTAGAATCTCATTTTTTTAGGAAATCTGAGTTTCTCCCACAGGCCTATCCCTCCAGGGGCCAGTGGTCCTGGCCATGGGGCTACAGGACCTGATTTCCAAAGAACCCAGCCAGAAAACTCAGGGGCGGGGGGGGGGGAGCAGGATTGTCTTTTTATTCTGTGTTTGTACAGCTTCTGGGGCTCCTGGGTTCTGGTCCGGGACTGGGGTGCCCAGGCACTACCTTAATATACCTAATTAATAGCACTGGTAATGTACAGCACCTAGCACAGTGGGGTCCCAGACCATGACTGTGGCATCTAGGTGCTACCGTAATAGGCCTAATAAAGAGCAATGATAGCTTACGGCACTGAGCACAATGCGGGGTCTCGGTCCATGGCTGGGGCTCCTGCATGCTACCATGACACACCTAATATTGTACAGTGCTCGGCACACTGGGGCGCTGGTAAATTGGGTGCCAGGCTTTCATGGACGGTTCCCAGTATTGCCCAGGTCTTAGCCTGTGGGGGTGAAGCTGGACCACTGGAGTGAAGGGCGCTCGGCTCAGCAGAGGGAAGGGGAGGTGAGATGGGGCCAGGCCCAGGTCAGGGGCAGCAGGCCAGATGCTGGGGCCAGATGGATCGCGGGGGGGAGACAGCAGGGCTCGGTGACACGGCTGTGTCGCAAACCGGGTCTCAGCCGCCCAGAACCGAGGAGCAAAACCCTTCTGATGGGGGTGAGAGGGAGCGGGGGGGGAGGTGTTGCAAACTGGCTTAGCCAGCCAAGGTGGCGGCCGGGAATAATTAAGTCATGGGTGGGGCCACAGAGCACCCCACGGCAGAGCCTGCCTAGGGAAAGCTTTGTCCCCAGAATACAGACCACTGTATGCCCAGCCTAGGGGCCAGGATACCTGCCCTGTCCCCAGCTCTGGGAGGGGCGTGGGATCTCATAGTTAAAGCAGGGGGCTGGGAGCCAGGATGCCTGGGTTCTGTCCCTGGCTCTGGGATAGCAGTGAGGTCTAGTGGTTAAAGCGGGGGGCTGGGAGCAGGGTGTGCCACATTCACAGGATCTGCTGTATGTCCCGTCTCCTGGGTGCACCCCTTCAGCCTGCCGGCCCCCAAGGCCACACACATGGGCCTCCATGACTCCCAAACTGGGCCTGTGGGTCCCAGGCCTCCCTCCCTCGCTCTGGGGCTCCCCACAAGTCCAGACTCGGGCAGGCGGCTCGCCCTGACCCCTCTGGGGTGCCGGGCTCCGAATCAGAACGTGCAGTGAGCCCAGGCGGCCTTTTGCAAACAAGGGAAGACGCAATGAATCCGTTGGCCTGCCGCAGCTGCACGGCTGGGGTTAGCACGCCGAGACAACGGGGAAGAGGGAATTCAGCCGCATGGGCGCCAGGGTGCCCCGAGCCGTGCCCAGCTCCACGCTCTGCCCGCTAGCTCGGGCCAGGGTAGGAGCCTGGGGGAGGCTGAAGGGCAGCGTTAGGCACTTGTCACCCATGCAATCACCGGGGGGGGCCCTGCCACGGCGAGCGGGGGGACGTCCCCACTGCAGACCTGGGGGATTGCAGGGCACGGGCTGGGGAGCGGGTTATCCATTTGCAGCGTGGGCGGTCAGTCTCAGGCCATGAAGAGGTCCAGGGCCTGGGTTGCAGCCCAAATCCTGCACTGCAGCTTCATTGCCCTGCTGGCCGAGGCCCCAGAGCTCCAGCCTACTTCTTCCCTGGGCGAGCCACGGGGCTGCGATCGCAGTGGAGACGCTCCCCTTGATGACTAGCCCCTGGCAGTGAAGGGAAATGCCAACCCCACCTGGTGTGGTGAGCGACCTGGTAACCCTGGTTGCCTTCCCCCCGAAATTCAGCTTTGCAGAGGGACACGACGAGGACAATCCCAGACCCCACATCTCTCTGAGCCCAGCTCTTCACACAGACCCCGAGACCTCCTGTCGTCGATTTCCAGAGCCGGGGGGGGGTCCATCTTTGGGCCGGGGGGGGGGGGGCGCTGTCTGCCGACGCAGCGTGTGACACTGGTTCGGACGGTGCCGTGTCTCCAATTCCGAACCCTATGGAGCCCATCAATGACTCCCACCCAACGTGCCGCGATGCCATGGGGCAGGCAGAGCGTCATAGGGAGAGGGCATAAAAATAGCACCGAAAATTCCCACGTTCGTCACAGCACGACTCCTGGGTCCGATCCCCGGCTCTGGGAGGAAAGTGGGGTCTGGTGGTTAGAGCAGGGGGCTGGGAGCCAGGACTCCCGGGTCCAATCCCCAGCTCTGTGTGGTATCTAGTGGCTTAGAGCCCGGGGCGTGAGCTATCTGGTGGCCCTCTGTTGCCTCCTAGTGGCAGCAGAGGGAGAGGATTCAATCCAGCTGTGGCAGGTTCAATCCTCCCTCCCGCCAATGGAGGGGGCCTCTCAGGGGCATTTACTGCGTCCCTTTTACAGCAGTATCCGAGGCCTCACAATCCACACCCATTTCACGGCGGGGCAACGGAGGCTTAGAGACTTACCCAGGACCCTGCCGTGGCAGGACTGGAAAGCGAGCACCAGATACACACTCTGCCCGCTGGGCCATCCTTCCAGGCTGATAGCCTAGGTTGTGTCCCTGCCCCGGCCACCTGTAGGGTTGGGCGCACTGTGTCCCCGAGTGGAATATGTCAAGGCTCTAGAGCGCGGATCTGTCTCCAGCTCCCTAAAGTAGCATTCCAGGGCTTTTCGGCTGCAGAGCTCAGAGCGCTTTAGGAAAGAAGGGGATGTGGCCAATGGGGAAACTGAGGCAAGGGGAAACAGAAATTACTTGCCAAAGCTCATCCAGCGGGCCAGAGCCAGGGATAGAACCCAGGCGTCCCGGCTCCCAGACTCCTTTTCCCGCTCTAACCACTAAGCTCTACTCGCCTCCGAGAGCTGGGGATGGAACCCAGGAGTCCTGGCTCCCAGCCCCGCTGCTCTAGCCCGGTCCATGGGCCCGTGGGATGGCAGCCAGAAGGCACGGCCTCCCCCCACCCTGTGCCATCCGGAGCTGGGGCTGGAGAAGGACTGGGACGCCCCGTGCCAAGCGGAAGGAATGCGAAGGGCCTTGGCCGTGTTGACAAAGGAGCCTGGAGCCATGGGAGCGGCTAATCCTGAATAGTTGTACAGTGACGGGGTTCCTGGGAACCAGGTGCTGTCCCATAAATACACAGCACCAGGGGGGCGCCCGCTCTGAGCCAAGCTTCCGGGTGGGGGACTGGCTGGCTCGTGGGGGGACGGGAATGGGGCACTGGGCCTTTCCCCTCAAGGGGGCAGGGCTCTGATCCAGCCCTGGGGCAGGGGACTAGCTGGCTCAGGGGGGACAGAAAGTGGGACACGGGGCCTTTCCCCTCGAAGGGGTGCTGGCCCCGATCCGGCCCTAGGGTGGGGCACTAGCTGGCATGAGAGCAGGTGGGGAGGATGGGCCGAGCAGGTGATGCCCAGGTGAGTCTCAGAGCCGTGGCTGCGCACTTCCTCCAAGGAGTGCCCGGCGGGAGGGGATGGGGAGGTGGGTGAGAATTTGCCATCTGCCGTGTGACCTTTGCTGTGTCCAAACAAGCCGGGGCACCCTGGGGGAGCTGGGCTGGGGGGGGATATTTCCTCATGATGCATTAATCATTGACCACCGGGGCCCCTGCGCCAGGTGTAAAGTGCATGGGAAATTCCACGCCTGGGCATCTGCTGCCATCCGCGCTATGGGGCAGGCAGGCCTCACGCTGCTGCTGCTGCTGCTGCCGGCTGGTGAGGGCCTGGGTGTGCGTGTGCACGTGTGTGTGTGTCTGGGTGTGTGTGTGTGG
>ML675673.1:69994-95955 GCA_007922155.1 Mesoclemmys tuberculata | reverse complement strand
TCTGCGTGGCTGTCTCCCCATAGTACGGCTGTGTCTCCGTGGCCCCAGGTGGCGCAGCGTGGCTGGGTAATAGCTCTCGGTTGTGGTTGACCTAGAACTTTTCTGTGACTTCTCCGCAGGGCGACTCCGGGGGCCCCCTGGTCTGTAATGGGAAGCTGCAGGGCCTGGTTTCCTGGGGGGATTACCCCTGTGGCCTGCCCAACAAGCCTGGCGTCTACACCAACATCTGCAAATACTTCGACTGGATCAAGGAGACCATCGCGGGGAAGTGATGGCCCTGGGGCCAGGTGGGGCCAAGGGGTTGATGACTGACCCCATTGCAGAGCCGGGTTCAGTAGCGATGGAGACTCAATAAATCCAAGGCACACGTGAATAGGGCAGCGTTTATAGCCGTGGCCCCGGGGGACTGCCTGGCTCAGAGGGTGGGGAATGTGACACGGGAACTTTCCCCTCTAGGGGGCACCAGCTCTGATCCGGCTGGCTCGGGTGGGGGGAAAAGGGGGCAGAAATGGGCTACCTTCCATCGGTGCCACATGCGAGCGCCACTGAGGCTGGCGTTCTAGCCGCGCTCGGCGACAGCCCCGCAGCCCAAGGGCCGCCTTCGAAACTTTGCTTAAAACGGGGCCCACCTTTCCTTTTCCAGCAGGCCGGTTGGGCCAGGAAGGGAATGTCACGTGCCCCTCCATTGGGACCTCCTGGTATCGTGTGTCTACATCGAAGGGGGGCGAATGCTGGACCCTCCCTGGCTCGGCTGCATTTCTTGCTGGGTTCGGGTCACTTGGGGCTGTAGCCAGATGCTACAATTGTGACCTCTAGGTGCCACCCCCCTCAGAAATCTTCCCAGGAGCCTCTGCCCAGGAACTCCTGCCTCCTTGCAGCTTCCTCGCCTAGGCACAGAGGATGCCCCACTCCCCCCCCCCATTATTGACCTCATATGGTACGTCCCCCACTGCCCCCCTCCATTATGGACCTCACTTGGTACATGCCCCACTGTCCCCCTGCTAAGGACCCCATTTGGAACATCCCTCACTGCCTCCCTCTGCCATGGACCTTACTTGGTATGCCCCCTGCTTCCCTCCCCCTCTATGGACCCCGCTTGGTACTTCCTCCAGTGGCCTGCCCTATGGACTTCACTTGGTACATTCCCTACTGTCCCCTTCTGCCTTGGACCCCCCCAACTTCATATGTCCCCCCACTACCCTCCCCGTCTATGGACCTCACTTCGGAGGGCAAAGTTAAGGTTGTGTAAAGGGAAGGTTGTGTAAAGAGATGACATTAAGGGGGCAGTGTTACTATTGAGGAGGTGTAATTAAACTTGAGGGAGCAGAGAGAAGGTTGAGGGGGCAGAGTTAAGGTTAAGTGGGCAGCGTTAAGGTTGAGGATGCAGAATTAAGGTTAAGGGGATGGCGTTAAGATTAAGAGGCAGTGTTAAGGTTGTGGAGCTGTTAAAGTTGAGACAGAAGAATTAACGTTGTCGCGGGTGGAATTAAGGTTGAGGGGGCAGAGTTAAGGTCATTGTAGTACCTGGCCATGGGAAGGTGTGAACTAAAGCTGTACTTTTAAGTCACTTGCCTTGCCAGGTCCTCTCTGTGTGCAGGGCGAGGCACGTGTGCTGCGTGTGTGTAGCTCAGATGGTTTCTCAACAGAGCATCAGCTCTGCAGCAATTATTCCTTCTATTACAACAGTTATTACAACAATGCCCCGAGGCCCCATTGCACTGATCCTCGTGGGAGAGCTCCCCACCCTGGAAAGTTCACAGTGTAATTTCACAGAGTAGACAAAAGCCAGGGTGGTAAACAAAGGCACAGAAAGGGGATGTGGCTAACTCAAGCTGATGCAGCAGGTCCATGGCAGACTGAGGGAAAGAACCCAGGAGTCCTGAGATCCAGCCCCCTTGCTCTAACCACTGGACTGCCTTCCTCTCCTCTCCCCAAGCTGGGTAGGGAAGCCATCCCCCCCTCCGGTCTAACCACTAAACCCCACTACCCTCCCAGTACCAGACTAGAACCCAGAAGCCCTGGTTCCCAGCCCTGCCTTCCAGCCACAGTCCCTAACTCACTGGACCACACAGATCCTGGTCCTGCAGCCTCCTGGACCCTGAAAGTCCCCACCATGGAGACCTCGAGAGCTCCGGGGGACAGGAGCCAAGAACCACTCCCTCCCCACCCCAGTCACAGGAGCCGTGAAGCTTTGAGGCTGGCGTCTGGCTGTACGGCCCAGGGTGCGCCCTGCTCTGGTGTGGAGCGCTGGCGCCCCCTAATGGACCTGTGATGGGCTTGGCTGACCCAGCAGGCCCTTAGCTCTGGCCAGAAGGGTGCCCGCTTGGAGGACCACAGTTCATTTCTCACCCAGGGACACCCTGGCACATTGGCATAGTTCCCCCAGACAGGTGGCACCCCCTGGGCCCCCATGGAGAGGAAGGACGGGGCAGCAGATCATTAGCCGAGTGGCCACGTTCAAGGCCCTGCTCTGCCGGCCTCCCTGTGCCACCTTGAGGAATTTACTTAGTCTCACTGTGACTCAGTTTCCCTCACTGTGCCTCAGTTTCCCCCTCTGTGACTCAGCTTCCCCCTCTTTAATAGAGGGATAAAAGCACTGCCCTAAGGGGCACAGGAGGAGGCAGGAGGGTAAACATGAGAGAGGTGAGGGTGGTTTGAGGGCCCAAGTCTTGTGCAGGGCAGTGAATTCAGGACCCAGGAGCAAAATGCCACTGAGCGTCAGGACCTGGCCTAGGAGCCAGAGACGGTGCCCAGCCGAGCGAGGCCAGCCTTCCCACGCACAGGCAGCATCTCTTACGTGCATTACAGTAGCCACCCCAAGCTGAGATCAAGGCCCCACTGTGCCCGGTGCTGCACAGACACAGCCAGAGACAGGCCCTGCCCCAGCTGAGATCAGGGCCTTCACGTGCCGGGCGCTGCCCAGACACACAATGGACAGTCCTGGCACGCAGGCTAATTTTGGTGAGACCTACACAAATTCTCCCGGCTTTGCCTGGTGTAATCCCGAAAACATGACAGCATTGGGGGGTGTCACTCCCTAGCTCACACCCTCCTCTCATTTCCTCTGTAATCTCTCCCTCTGGCTTCCCTCCCGGGCATCTGGGCCAGTGAGCCTCCCCTAATCCCCAGTTTGCATGGGCCCTACGACCTGGCACCACCACTTATCCTTTTTACCGGTGACACCCAGGCATTTTCTGCTGCCAAGGCAGGGTGAGAAAAGCCTCGGAAGGGTAATGATAGGCTGAAAGGAGTGGGCCAGCCCTGCAAATTCCTTCACGCTGCCTCAGGGACAGCCGGTTCCAGGGTCGAAGGCAGGTTATAAACCAAGCGCATGGATCCAGCAGAGAGGAGTCTGCGGGCACCAGCCAACGCGTCGCCGCTTGCTGGGGAAGTTCCTCCACCCAACTCACGGATTACCCAGTTTCGGTGAGAGCAAGAGATTTCTTCTTGATCTCTGGGCTGAGCCATCTTGGGGTGCCCTCAGTGGAGAGGGAAGCCAGGACGGTTCGGTGACAGGTATAGATCGGCGAAGGGTATCACCACCTCTGCTTCGTCTTGGTTAATTCAGGAGGGGAAAACACATGATGGATGGTTCCTTTGGACTCCTTTTGACGTAAATCCAGGGCCAAGCGCTCCGGGACATGTGGCCCTGCCTCAGCCGACCAAGCTCTCTTATGGGATTTGTAAACTCCAAGGCCAGAAGGGACCTTTATGATCATCTAGCTGGACCTCTTGTATGACACAGGCTGGAAACTTTCCTAACTTAATGCCCAGTGGAACCAGAGCATTTGGCAAAAACATCCCCTCATGACTGTCAAATTGCCAGTGTGGAGGAACCATCAAGGCGGTGATTGTGGATTTGTGTTTGGCATTTGGTTAAAAAGACAATGGGTCAGATCAGATGATCACAGTGGTTCCCTTCTGGCTTTATAATTGGCAAATCTAGGAAAATCGCAAGATTGGCATGGATAATCATGAGATTTGAAAAAAGTAATAATCCAGGCTAATGAAGCTGTTTTGCAAAATGGGTGGGCAGGAGGGGAAATCGCTCGGCTTTGAAACTGATCAAATGAACTGTTTAATGAACACTAGCCTTTTAGCATTGAAAATGGTTTGATTTAACTCTCTCCCGGTTTGAAAGTTTCTGACATTGTTATTTTTTTAATGAGGTTTGGAAACTGCTGGCTAATTAACTGACAAAAGAAATCAATTTTGAAAATTGCTTATCTTGGAAACAACTCAAGAAATGATTTAAAATGAAAAAAAAATTGTGGTACTAAATTTCAGTTAAAAATTGTCATGAAACATTTCAAATGAGGCAAAACTGTTCCCGTTTGAAAACCAACTAAATGAAAATTCCCAATATTTTAAAAAAGTCCCACATATTCTTGAAAATGCCCCCAAATTTTGCAAATTTTCCCCCAATTCTTGACATTTTCTATAAAACATTTGAAAATTTCTCACAAAATCTTGAAATGTCCACAATGTTTTGCATTTTTCCCCAACGTTCCTGAATTTTTCCACATTTTTTAAAATGGTCATGTAGTTTCTTGAAATTTTCTCCAAAATTCTTGAAATTTCCTCTAAAATATTCAAAAATTTCTCAATATTTGAAATTTTTCTACAAACTCTTGAAATTTTCTCTCAAAATCTTTTTATTTTCCCCCAAATGGTTGATATGTTCTTATAAGTTCTTGAAATTCTCTCCAAATCTTTTTGAAAATTTCCCCCTAAAATGTTTTAAACTGTTTCCTGCATATTTTTTGATGTTTCCTCCAAAATGTTTTCCCTGCAAACTCTTGAACATTTCCCCCAAATACTAGATATTCCTCCGAACATTTTCAAAAATTTCTCCCAGGTTCTTGAGATTTCCTCCCAAAGTTTTTGAACTTTTGCTCAAGATTCTCACTATTTCCCTCCAAATTCTTGAATTTTTCCCCTTGAAAATTCTTGAGCTTTTTTATTTTCAAAACTCTTGACATTTCTCCCAAAATCTCTGATATTTTTTAACCATCTCCAGTGGTCAGACTCACTGTCAGTGGCTTGTTGAACAGGGACCTCTACTGGCTAACAGCTCAAGCCGCTTCTATGTTGTTTGCTCCAAAGTCTTTTGTATGTAGCTTTTCACTTCTATTCCAGACCCAACTGATGGCAAGTGGAGGGTTTAGAAGGATCTATGCAGTGTTGCCAGCTGTTGCTCTTTTATCACAAGCCTCCTAGTACTTCGAGATTGCCTAAATCTCCAGCTCCCGGAGGCATGGCATGAGGAGAGAATTTACTGCAAGGGCAGGGAGCCTTTGCTAGGGCTGTGTTTGTACAGAGGAAATGGAAGGGCCAGTGGGCCTCTGGTATGGGGAAAAGGAGAAGATAGAGGGCACACGGGGTCTCTGGCATGAGGGAGGGCATGGAGAGGTTGTAGGGGTCCCTGACATATTGGGGAATGAGAGGGGGGGCCAGGAGCTTGGGAGGGGGGCTTCGAGAAGCCCTCCGGTGAGCTCAGTGAGCACTCCGGGAGACACAAACGCATCTGTGGACAGACGCATCTGCGGCCTCCAGCGATGCGAGTTATTTTTTTGGCCAGATAGAGTTGCCACGCCGGTCAGGATTCTCCACCGGAGGGACGCGGCATCTCTTGCCCACAGGTGTGGGGCACTAGGCCGGGGTGGACGGCTGAGCTCCCCAAAGGGCGGGAGCCAGACGCCTAGTCCCACTGCCCGTCTGCTAAAAAAAAAAAAAAGCTCCCATCATTTGGGTTCCCCAGCTGGGGACCAGGGCTTTCTGGAGCCTGACGAGTCAGTCTGGCGGTGGCTGGGCCAGCTAGGCAAGGCCTTCCATTTCTTGCTTCCCAGCGTGACTCACAGGCTTGGGAGATCACTGAGGCAGCCCCCAGGTAGGGCGAGACACGGCCTTCGGTTGGGCAAGAGTTAATCACAGCAGCCGGTGCCACCCAGAACCAGACACAACCCCCTTTCTTCTGCTTAGCTTTCCAGTAACACTGCAAGGGGCAGGGCGAGGCAGGGCCAGGAGTTGATCTCTCTTCGGCTTCAGTCTTGAGGGTTTGGTGACAGAGAGGGAAGGATGGACGGATGGATATGGAAGGGGATGAATGGATGGAGGAACAGGTGTGTGTGGTGCTGAACAGGTTTGGGGATGGAGGGAAAGGGAAGGAGGTGTAGGGGGTAGGGTGGATGGAGGGGTGTGTATGGGGATGGACGGATGCATGGCCATGTTTGGGGATGCAGGGTGGACGGACGGACGTGTTTGGGGATGGAGCAGCGTCAAACCAGACAAGGTGGTGGGTGTCAGTGGGCGGAGCCTGTGCAAAGGGGGCGGTCCCAAGTTCTCTGTTAATGCTCCCTTTCCTTCTCCCCCCACCCGCCAGCCAGCAGCCCCATCTGTCACCGCGCTTGATCCCCATGGGGCTGACGACCGTCGTGCTGCTCCTGGTGACTGCAGGTGAGGGGGGTATGAGATGGGGAGGGGGCTGTGGGAGGGAAGGGGCGTGCAGAAGGAAGGGCTTTGTGGGTGCTCAGACAGGAGGGGCCATGGGTTGGAGGGGGTGCATATGTGTGGGCAAGGGGCACTGTGTGCACAGAGGGCGCAGGGAAGGTGGGGCAGGGAGGGGTTTGGGGGGGCAGGGAGGAGGTTGTGCGGCGGAGGGGGCTTGTGCACAGCTGCAATTTCCATGGGGAGCTGGCCCAGACCCTCACCCATGGGAGAATGAGGGGGGGTGTCGGCGTTGGGGGCTGAACCTGGCGCCACTGCATCTTAAAAGCATGAGCCATGTGGGAGCTTGGCTAGAGAATGGAGAGGGAGAGAGAGAGGACGTGTGTGGAGGCAGACGGACCGACCGCACCAGAGCAGAAAGGATAGGGCTGGAGAGGGAGGGGAGGAGATAGATGGCTCGATCGATGGACCCTCTCCCGTGACTCCAGCCGCTGGGGATTTACGAACCAGACAAAACCTGGCGCCCCAGGCGCGACCAGTGCCGCGGCCAGCCCCATCTCCCACTGCATCTCCCAGCCCCCTCCTGGTGGCCCTGCCCCCATGTCGGCCCCCCCCCCCAGCCCCGGGTCCCTCGCATTAATGGGGGCTTTGCCCACAGGTGCCGCGGTGTCTGCCCAGGACGAAGGGGGCCGGATCATCGGCGGGTACACCTGCAGACCCTACTCCCAGCCCTGGCAGGCCTTCATCTACGGCCCGCTGCAGTGCGGGGGCATCCTGGTGTCCCCCAGCTGGGTGCTGACCGCTGCCCACTGCTACAGATCGTAAGTGCGGGTGCGCTCCCCTCTGCTGGACAGGGCTGGGCCCTGCTGTGTGTGTGTGTCCGTCCATCCGTCCATCCTGCTGCCAGCTGCAGAAGGGAAGGATCCTGCTTTGTGTTCATATACGTGTGCATGTGTGTGTCTCTCCCTGCTGGTGGGGTTGGGCCTGTGTGTGTCCGTCCGTCCGTCCTCTGCTCCCTGCTGGAGGGGATGGGCTATCCGCTGTGTGTGTCTGTCTGTCTGTCCCTTCCACCTGCTGCGGGAGGGGACAGGCCCTGCGCCATGTGTGAGAGACCCTGCTGGACAGGACAGGCTCCGTCCCAACTTTCCCCCGTTCCCAAGAGGGTGGCAGCAGCGGGGGCCACGACTGACATGGCTCTCTCTTGTCCGGGGCGGCTAGCGGCCTGCGGGTGCGGCTGGGGGAGCACAACCTGCAAGTGCAGGAAGGGCCGGAGCAGGACCGAGTCGTGGCCCTCGCCATCCTGCACCCCGCCTACAACCGCTTCACCTTCGACAATGACCTGATGCTGCTCAAGCTGGCCCAACCGGTCACCCTGGGCTCGACCGCCCGCCCCGTCTCGCTGCCCACGACCTGCGCGCCCACCGGGACCACCTGCCTCATCTCAGGCTGGGGCACCATCACCAGTCCCCAAGGTAGGGCCAGGGTCGGGGCCCAGCTGGGGAGGGACTGGGATTGTCAATCGGGAGTGGCTGCGGGAACTGATTCAAGCCGGTGTCAACCAGGAGTGATGCCCTACAGGTCCCTGGGGCTGATAAACCTGTGTGTTAATCCAGAATGATTCTGGCAGGTCTCTGGGGCGGATTCAATCCCAAACCAATTAGGAGTGACTCCCTGAAGCTGATGCAATCTGGTGTCAATCAGGAGTGACTCCCTACCAGTCACTAGGGCTGATTCCATCCGGCATCAAGCAGGAGTGATTCCCTGCATGTCCCTGGGGCTGACACCAGGGTGAATCACTCAAGACATGTGCAGGTCTGAGGCTGATTCAATCCAGTGTCAATCAGGAGTGACTCCGGGGGGCTGATTCCATCCAGTGTAAATGAGCACTCCCCGTGGGTCCCTGGGGCTGATGCAATCTGGTGTCAATGTGGAGTGACTCCTTGGGGCTGATTGCATGCGGTGTCAATGAGGAGTGACCCACCGGAAGGGTATTTTCCCCAGTCACTTTCCCTAGACAACTGCAATGCGGGAACGTCCGGATCATCTCGCCCCAGAGCTGTCGCGCTTCCTATCCTGGACGGGTCACCAACAACATGGTGTGCGCAGGCGTCATGAGCGGGGGCGTCGACTCCTGCCAGGTGAGGGGCAGGGCCAGGGAACCACAGGGGTCCCCTCACTCCCATTTCTACCAAGACTCTGGAAAGGGGGGTCTGGGGTGGGGATCTGGGAGTTGGAGGGACAGGGGGTGGGAGAAGATAGCCCAGATTCAAGTCCATGGTTGGCCACTTATGGCGGTCTGCTGTCCCAGTGGGGAGGAAGAGGAACTGGGTTGGAAGAGGGGGCTGGAGCCCCATGGATGATGCTAGCTCCACTCATGGCAGGGGACCATGTGGGTCTGCTGGTGCCCCACAATCTCAACCCGCAGCCCTTGCTCCCCCGGCTTCAGGCCCCGTGCTCCCCCGGCCCAGAAGGGTGTCCTTTTGACGCCAGGCCCCATCTCTCCACAGGGTGACTCCGGGGGGCCCCTGCTCTGCAACGGGCAGCTCCAGGGCATCGTGTCCTGGGGGCTGCAGACCTGCGCCCAGCCCAACAGGCCCGGGGTCTACACCAGGGTCTGCAACTACGTGACGTGGATCCGCAGAGCCATCCAGACGAACTGAGGAGGATGCCGGGAGGGATGGGGGGGTAGATCCCTCAATAAAGCCTGAGCAGCAGGGTCCATGCCTCCGTGTCTCCTTGGCGCAGCCCTCCCTCCCCAGCCGGCACCTCAAACACACGCATGGCAGGGAAGTTTCTCTCCCTGTGGTCTGCAAACAGCCGGCACCCCTCAATCCTGACCCACAGCCCGCTGCTAGCCTGCCCATGGGCTCCCTACTACAACCAGCCCTGCCGGCACCCCTCAATCCCGACCCGCAGCCCGTTGCTGCACCAGCTGTTATATGCGTAAAACACACCTTCAAGGTTTGCAGAAGCTCGGCTAGTGGGGAAAGTCTCTCTCCAATGCTTTTTGCCCATGAAGGATGGCTGTTCTAGCTAAGTCCTTACCTAGCTCTCATCATCGTGGTGTCTAGGCACCTCAACCTCGAACGCATTTAACCTCACCCCACGCCTATGAGCTAGCTCAGGCTAGCAGCCCCCGGGAGGGTGGGGGGGGGAAGCAACTCACACATTTCTACTGAGAATTTTTTTTTTTTTAATCAAGTGAGTGGCAGACAGGGACATACGTATTTCTCCAACAATTCTTATGAAAAAAGGCAAATAAAAAAATAAAAAGCCAGGCCCAGCTTCCACCTGTCATGATCTCAAAGCTTCAAACCTCGATCCCAGACAAATACCAGCGATGAGAGGCAGGTGAAACAGACCCACATGTCTGTGTAACAACTGAATCCATCCCACTTTGCCATGGGCAACATGAAACATTAGATCACAGATAGAAGGGCTGGTTGGGGAGATTTTTCCCTCCTGCCAAAATTCTCAACATTTCAACTCCCCCTTCCCCTCCCATCCAAAACCCAAGATTTCCAAATCTTTCATGCAACATGAATTTTGCTCCCAAAATTGTGTGGGATAGCTCCAAAATGATTCCACCCTTTATTATTTTTTGTCCAATCTCATGTCCGTATTTTGAAAGAACTAGTTGCTTCAAAACAAAGAATGGAAATTCTGCAAAGTGACAAAACAGGAGGTCTTGACATTTGCAGAATTCCCCTCCCTGATTTTTTTTTTAAACCTAAATTGTGCGCCAAAAACCACTACAATTTCGCAAAAAATATTCCCTTTCAGGCAAACTGCATTTTCTACCCAAAAGCCATTTAGAGAAAAATTTTCCAACCAGGTCTTGATTCAGCTGGTCATCCAGTCTGACCTCCTGCTTAGTGGAGACCAGAGAATGGCTTGCAGGGATCTCTGCCTCCAGCCCAGATCTGAAGGTTGAACTAGAACACCCTTAACTCTGCCCACCAATTTCTGCAAATATGTGATAACAGGCTAATGGGAAAAGGTAGCTAGCAAAGTGAGATTCCCACAGGTGTAAACTGGCACTGACTGTGGAGTTATTTGAGCATCTGCCAGGTTTAGTTTCCTTCTGTCGTTTTTCGTTGTTTACCCAATCAGCTCAGGAGCAGAAATCCACTTGAGATTACCCAGGAAGTTTCCTAGACTCAAATGCAATTAACTTCAGAAAGGGATCTCTTGTCTCCTGGTGAGAAAAACGCAGATACTCATCCACCAGGTGTACATCTTGGAAGCAGCCGTGTAGCACAAAACAGAGATAAACATAAAAGATTTTACTCGCAGGTAGAGAGATACTGGACCAAGAGCTTCCCTTCAAATCAGCCAAGTGGGATGTCCAAAATCCAGAGAAAACGTCTGCTAAAAACAGCTCTGGATGGGAAGCCTAGAAGTTAATGGGGGGATGGGAAATATACAAGAATGACTGAACCAAAACTAAAAATGCAGTAAAGCTTTGCCAAGTAGCTGTTTATATAGATAGAGCGAGGATGGAATTTCTGAGATTTCAAGAAATTTTCCAGTCTTGAACTGGGATGAAAAAACCAGAAGTCGGCAATTTTGGCAGGCTGGAAATCCAGAAAAAATTTCAGGTGGGGTCAAAATGTTTCATTTCCATGGTATCAGAAAAGTTTTGTTTTGATTTCAGCTTGTTTTAAAATCCTTGCTTACTAAAATCTCAAACCAAAACTGTTGACTCAAAAAACCCAAACCTTTTCATGCTAAACATGGCATTTTGACAATTTCTGAACTTTCTCCACTCCACTAAATTTTCTGCGTCAGAAGATTCCTCCAAACCAAAAATGTGGCATACCTAGATCAGTTTAGACAGCTCCCAACTCAAAAATTTTCCGTTTTGACGAGTCGGCTTTTTTGGTGGGGAAAAAAAAAGTTTGTCGAAAAAACTCCCAACCGTCTCCCACCCTGGGGGAGCAAATGTTAAGATTCTGAAGCTCGTCTTTGCAACAAAAAATTGGTTCAGTCTGATGACAAAGAAAGCCTCCTGCTTAATGTGAACGCAGGTTTACAAAAAGAAGTTGTGTGTCATGTACAAAGTGAGAGTAGTGTATTTCAAATGTAGCTTCTCTCCGCCACACGAGCCCCAGATACAAACACTCCTCCCCCCATCAGAGGGACAGAAAAGAAAAAAGGCACTTCTTGAAATGTAGCCGACTCTTCCCTAGTAGAAATCAGCAGCGCTCTCCTGCAGTGAACTTGCAGATGCTGGCGTGCACCCGCTCCAGATCTATGCCAATTAGCACAGATCTACTGATTACAGCTGACAAATCATTCTCTCTCTGGGCTGGTCTTCAACTCAATTGCTCTCTGCAATCAGTCGCTCGCTCTGCCGCAATCATTAACTCCAGGCTAATCTGCCACCAACCATGTTATTCGAGCCAGCAGAGCATTGCCGCATCATGCCAGTGACGTGCCAGGACTCCGAGAGGTACAGATGCATTGCCAGGCCGACGTTCTCGCAAAGAAGCCGCTCTTGTCCCTTGCCAACGCCCAGGGTATATTTCAGTAGAATAAAGCAACGAAAACAAAAAACAAAAAACCCCAAAACAACCCACCACCGCCACATCGTGGATCTCCACGACCCCGACACCTTCCAACGCAAAGGCACCGGCACGCGATTGAAAACGGAGCTGTATTTGCAATTCCCACCCGCCCCCAGCTGCTTGAAACGATGACTACAATTAGGACAAGCGAGCCGCGCTCACGCCGACCTGCGGCCAAGAGGTCACGTGTGGCACTGGCACATCCCGGTGGGGCCATTTACATCCCTGCGGGACCCGGAGCGGTGGCCGGGGCCGGAGCATCGGGGGGATTGTGCAAGTTGGTCTCCTTATACGCGAACCACGCGTTGCCTGCCCACAGAATGAGGTTCAGGAAGCCGAAAACCTAAGGGAGCCAAAGGAGGAGGGGGTTAGCCGGAGTATCTAGCTTCCAGTTAGCCTGGGAGACGCCCTCTCGAGCGCCACATGGAGCATTCTGCCCACCCAGTTTGGCCGGCTGCAAAGATCCGGGCTCCAGACCCTTCCCCAGGGATTCCTGCCTGCAGTCCAGATCCGATGGAGGAGTAACCTTAACGCCATCCGATGCGTTGTGCCCTTTACTCCACCCCCTTCGTAGGTTTCAAGCCCAGATCTGGTAGTTGAGTTTTAGCAGAGCTTTTCGAGATGCCCGACCTCAATGGAAAAACTCCAAAGGACAGCAAATCGATCCTGTCCCTTGGGCAATCATTCCACGGGTCAATTCCCCTCCCTGACCAAAATTCACCCCTTCTTTCCTGTCTGGCTTCATCCCCCAGCCTCCGTTTCGCTCTGCCTTTGTTGGGTGGGTTAAAGAGCCCTCTGCTCCCCGAAATCACTTCCTCACAGAGGTCCTGACAAACTGGGATTAAGTCCCGTCTGAACATTCCCTGGGAGAAACTGAATAGATCAAGATCCTTAATTTAACAAGTGTTTATTATATTATGTATTAGGTTAGTCCTGCTTTGAGCAGGGGGTTGGACTAGGAACCTCCCGAGGTCCCTTCCAACTCTAATATTCTATGATTATGGTTGCACATAGGACCTTCGGTCATGGCCAAGACCCCTCGTGCCAGGTGCCATACAAAAACAAAACAAAGACGGTCTCTGCCTCAAATGCTGGCCAGTCTATGGGCACAGTTACACAGGGACACTCAGGAAGATTAATCTGAATTAACTGAGGGCTTATTCATACACAGAGTTACTGCAGAATAGGAATTCCGGAAGAGTTCACCAACAATTTTCACACACACCAAAAAAAAAAAAAAGAGGACGAGGAAAAAAACATTTTTCAAAATGGTTGGCGAATCAAAAAGGTGAAAAAAATCGTTTTGGGTCAAAACCACTTTGCTTGACCCTTTTAAAATGTTTTTATTGGGAGTTCTTTAAATAAAATGAAAGGATGTCTTGAAACTGAATCTGTGTTTTCTGCCGAAATAAGTTTCATGTGGACAATTTCACCCATCCCTATTCCTGAATAGCTTCCCATGTGGATACCAGTGTGGATTCAGTTGAACTGGGACAATACGTTTGTACTCCAAAATAACAGCATCCACACATGGTGTTAATCAGGAACATTAGGGCTTTAAAATCACACCTTTCCTTAATCTGAATTAAATTTGAAGTGTATAACAAGCCCTCACCAATGTGAATTTAAAGTGGATTAGTTAAACTGCACTGAATCTCTGTGTGGATGCTCTCATTCTGAATTAAAGTGGCACTAATTGAGGTTAGTTTAATTCACTGTGAATTAAGGAGACTAATTCAGAATGAGAACGTTCACATTTTAACTAGTTCACAGGTTCCTCAGTTTCCATCAGACCCACAACCTGCTCCAGACCTAGTGTCATAGATTCTAAGGCCAGAACAAACCCCTGTGATCTTCTAGTCTGGCCGCCTGTCTAACGCAGATCAAAAATCTTCCCTGAATTAATTCCTGTTTGAACTAGAGCAGATCAGGTAGAAAACCATCCAGTCTTGATTTAAAAAGTGCCAGTAATGGAGAATCTACCACACGACTTGGTAAATTGGTCCAATGGTGAATTATTCTAAGTGTTACAAATTTACACCTTATTTCCAGTCTGAATTTGTCCAGCTTCACCTTCCAGCCATTGGATCTTTTTAGACCTTCCTCCGCTAGAATGAAGAGCCCATGATCAAGTATTTGTTCCCATGTAGGGACTTAAAGACCAGAATCAAGTCACCCCTGCACTTTTTCTTTGTTAAGATAAATAGGTTGAACTCTTTGAATCTATCACTCGAAGGCAGATTTTTTTCAATCCTTTGGTCATTCTTCCTGGCTCTTCTCTGAACCCTCTTCAATTGATCAACATCCTTCTTGAATGATAGACGCCAGATCCAGACACAGGATTCCAGCAACGGTCGCACGAGAGCCAAAACCAGAGGTACGATAATCTCTATCCTCCCACTCTGAACCCTCTCCAACTGACGAGTGCCTTTGGGAACCAATCCACTTTAAATGCTTAATTCAGATTCACTTCCCTGCGCATCCCCATGTAGACATGATCTCCGACCACGGAATTGGAGCCAACCACACATCCCTGAGTTTCAAGGGAGGCCCAACTTGCCCCACGTCTCAGCAGCAGAGGGGAGGGTGCTAGCTATACATACCACAGACACGTTGAGAGACCCCATGCTGCTGACTGCATCAAACCGGCAAGATGTTTGGGGCAACTGGCAGAAGCGTATTTCCGGCACAATGCCAGGGCCGGTGGACACTTTGATGTCAGTCAGGGCTTTGGCCCAAGCCGAAGTGCTGACCAGCCAGAGAAAAGCAACCACCACGGTGATCACAAAATCCTGCATGAGAGGGAGACGAGGGCCGGGGAGTTACTAGCCCAAGGCCACCAGGAAAGAAACATACAATGGAGGGGGCCAGATTCCTAGGCACGAACAAAGGAGACGCTGAGCACCCAACTCCAGTGGAGTGACGGCTGATCCATTCCAGCTGGGATCTACAGCCCACTGACATCAGCCAGGAGTCTGGCCCCACTGGCATTACTACACCACAGGACGTTCACACAAGGCCACGCCCTCGCACAACCCCCACACGCCACGGAGCTCACAGGACGGATCGATTCCACCTTGGGCCCGCTCAGCTGAGCTGTGGGCCTGGGCAGCTCGGCCCGATGGAGGACCCCCGTCTCGGGTTGGGAGGAGTGGGGGTGTCTGCGCGGCACCTGGCACGTCCCTTCTGCAACACGCTTTCGAGAGAGACTGGGGACTGCGGGTGCCCACCCGGAGATGCCATCAGAGGAATCTGATTTTGATGGGTACTCGGCGTTCCCTGAAGGCCGCACTTTTTTTTACTGTATAACGAGTCAGGCACCCCAAAAAATTCACCTGGCTCTTTGGACAGAGCAGGGCTGAGCTCACGGCATTCCCGCATGGAGCCCAGAAGAGAACCCAGACCCTCCTCTGTTACAGAGGAGGTGGGCCCCTGGGATAGGGGGATGCAGCCCAGAGTCTAGACTCTAACTTCAGGCTTGGATTCCAAAAGGATTGCACAATGCACTGAACGCCCAGGGCAATCAATGCCACTAAATAAAGCCCTAGGCCCAGCTGAAAACAGGGTAGCATTGTGCCAGGCGCTGCCCAGACACACAGCCAGAGACAGTCCCTGTCTCCGCTGAGACGAAGGCCCCGTTGTGCCAGACGCTGCCCCAGACACTTACCGAGACACAATCCCTGCCCCAAAGAACTTGCAGCATAAACAGGCAACGGGACGATCATTATCCCCATGTTACATATGGGGAAACTGAGGCACTGAATAGGGTCATGACTTACTCAAGCCCGGTCCAAAACGGAGTCTGAACCCAGTCTTCCACCCTCCAGCTGGATCTCTCTCACCACTAACTCACCCTTCCTCACTAAGGGAAGCTATTCCTGGCAAACCCTGTTTTTGCTGCAACGTTAGCTACACTGCAGAACACTGGAAGGGTTGGGGCAGTGCCCCATAGATCTCGCAGCCCCCAGTTGGGAGATAGATCCCAAGAGCTCTGATGCAATTTGGATTTTCCCTCCGTCAGGCCCCCTTACCCAACCTACACACCCAGCGCTCAAAAGCTGGAGTTTGCCAATTGCTTCTGACAAAGGCATCTGACAAGCAGGCCAGTGCTAACATGGGACCGCAGGAGATGCCCAGGCACTTACCACATTTCCCAGCCCTCCAGGGAGCCGGTGCAGCAGGGAGAGAAGAGAAAAGGGGCAACTGTTTATCAGGTTACAACGATCCTCTCCAGCTCCCAACCCCTCTGCCTTTCAGAGCCAGGGGTTTTGGGTCTCACATCAGCATGGAGAAAGGGCCTTGCGCCAGAGATAGGGTCTCCTGGCCTCTTAATGAGAGCCAGTATCTGGCCAGTGGGTTAGTCGGAAATCACCACAAGAACAGCTGGGCAGAACCTCTGCTGGTGTGAATCAGCAGAGATCCACTGAGCTAAATGGAGCAACAGCTGATTGACGCCAGCTGGGATCTGGCTCACTGACTCCAAATGGAGCTGCAGCTGACTGACCCCAGCTTGGTGTTTCAGGAAAACAAAAATTGTTGAAAAATGTCATCAGAAAACAAAATCCGCCAGGCAGAACGTCTTAAAAGGACGAGGCAAAAGGGAAAACCAAAGCCAGATTTTTCTCTGATGAAGCAAAACTTTCTCCTGCATAGTACTTGACCTCAGAAACTGAAAGGTGTATTAGACACACCCCTTTTTATCGCAACTATTCCATTTTGTTTCCTCTTAAGGAGAGGAATGGTTTTTAAAAGGAAAACTGGAGATTTCCCCTCACTAGTTGTAGCACTCAGGACTACAAGTCCCATGAGGCACCACAATGTCACTTGGCATTCAAATATGACAAAAAATTAATATAAATCTCATTTTTTGTCTGACTTTTCCAAGGGAAATTCCCCTTCCTCTCTCACCGCCCACAATTTCCCAACCAGCCCCCTGTGAAGAGCAAAGCATTATGTGCAACTTACGATCATGGGCAGCTTGCCAGCGCCACGGTAAAGGTGCAGATACCCCACGTAGAGCACCAGTGCCGCCATGCAGTAGAGGAAGACGAAGACGGCGAAGGTGACGAAGAACTGGGCTGAGGAGGAAAAGTCGCCCATGAGGTGGGTCTCGTGCCACGTGCCGTTACATTGGTGGGAATCCAGGGCTTGGAACTTACGCGTGTTCAGCCTACAAGTGGGGGCAGAAGAGAAGCTTTTGAAGAGTTTCGCCTTGATGCCAGCAAGACAAAGGGCTGGGCATCTGGGGTGAAAGATCTGTACCTGTCCACGCTCTCTACCCTCCTGCATAGCCCAGGCCAGAGAAACTCCCCCAGGGATACCTGCCTCTAGTCCAGAACTGGGAATCAAGCACCCTTACCTCGGCTGCTCAAATTCCACTGGATTCCCTCTAGACTTCCTGGAGAGCCCCTACTCTACACACATGGGATTTTAGCCAACGCACTTATCAGGCTTTCGCCGTTTGAGTCATGTTGAGAAGCAGCCCTGAAGCACCAGGCCGCTTTTTCTGAGATCAAGCCAATCAATGCTTCACCCACGACCGCTGATGCTACCCTTTCGAGCCACATGGACACTATACATCTCATGAGAGTTGGGGCTTTTCCTCCAAGCCTCTTGGAGTCATGGCATTTGTGGGAGAATCTTTATTAAAAGGATTTTTCTCATCTTTGTGGTTGGGGGCAGGGGATGGGAAATGAGGCCCCTAGAAGTTTAAAAACAGGAGGGACACAGACCCAGCCTGACACTGTTGAAAAACAACCCATGATCTTTAAGCCAGTGGCAGGCTGTTTGTTCCCAGAGACTGGGAGAATGCATTGGAGAGAAGGAGGAGAGAGGGTCATGTGAGAATGATTCATCAATTCTAAGGCCAGAAAGGCAATCTGCCATCATCTCGCCTGCCCTTCTGTGTCATGCAGGCCAGAGATCTTCACACGTTAATTCCTTTTTCAACTAGATCTATTAGAAAACACCCACTCCTGATTTGCACATTGCCAGTGATAGGGAATCTACCATGACCCTTGGTCAATTATTCCAATGGTCAACTCCTGAACTGTTAACAATTTCCCCCTTATTTCCAGTCTGAATGTATCTAGCTTCATCTTCCAGCCACTGGATCATGTTAGACCTTCCTCTGCTACATGGAAAAGCCCATTATTAAATATTTGTTCCAAATTAGGAACCTGTGGACTGGGATCAAGTCATCCCTTAAGCTCCTCTTTGTTAAGCTAAATAGACGAAGCTCCTGGACCCCCTCACTATGAGGCAGGTTTTCTAGTCCTCAAATCATTCCCATGGCTCGTCTCTGACCTCTCGCCAACTGATCATATCCTCCTGGAACACAGAACTCCAGCAACGGTCACACCAGAGCCAAATACAGAGGTCCAAGAATCTCTCTACTCTTTCTTGAGATTCACATTTACCTGGCCCCAGCATCTCACCATGAGCCACCAGGGCAACACTCACCGGAACGGATAGCCAAAATCCGCCTTCAGAGTCTGGTTTTTAACATCGTGACAGGACACGTTAATGGAGGTATGGCCACTGTACCCTCCACAGGTGGCGAAAGCAAAGATGGAGAAAATCTAGAGATACAGAAAGATGCAGCATTAGAGGGGCGTAGATTTCAAGGCTAGAATCTGCTCGCCCAGCCTGCCCGTCTGCAGAGCCCTGGCCAGAGAAGCACCCCCAGGGAGTCCCGCTGTGACACACTGTACCCCATGTACACCCTTAGGATGTGATTTGTGTATCATTCATAGAATATTAGAGTTGGAAGGGACCTCAGGAGGGATCTAGTCCAACCCACTCCTCAAAGCAGGACTAACCTCAGCTAAATCATGTTCACCCTTACAGCGTAACTGTGTATTGTCTGCTGCAAATTATGTCAAGGTGTTTTTGGCATGCTCATGGCCTACGGAACATTACTGTTATGGCAGCATGTTTCCTGCAATGTCATACACGTACAGATATGAAACTGCTGTGTCATATTCCCAAATGTGTGTCTCTCACATGTTTGAATAGAGGCAGATGAACACAAAGCTGTGTTTCCATGCTCTGCGGAGACATGCATACAGGACAACGGACTGATCTGAGCACCTTGGCTCAAGTGGGAGAAATCCCGCACATTGCCGGACAGGGCCGATCACCTGACCCCAGAGGATGTTGGTAAAACTTGTTAAAAGCGGAGGCGTCTGTCTCTTGGCTCTGTCTCCTCTGTAATCCATCTTCTAAGCAACACCAAAGACTGAAAATCTAGTGCGGGAGGTGCCTAGTTGCAAAAGGGATCGCAAGCAGCTGTGTGGTAAGCTGAATACAGACTGATACATTACTCTTTGGTTAAGATGCGAGTTATCTTTTAGTTAATTGTGATTAACTCCTTCACTCATTTATTAATCTTTTGATTTGTATTAATCTGACTTGGAATCACTTAAAATCTTGTTGTAGTCAATACATGTATTTGCACTGTTTTAGATGAAACAAACATGTGGATTGAGTGTGTCCAGAGCCCTCCCTCAGAGTGACAGAGCTGGTGCACACCAATTTCTTTGATAAATTGACGGACAAACGTAAATGAGCTTGCAGGGTGCACCCTGCAAGACGACAGTTCCCGGGGTTGCTTCTGGGACTGGGGTTATTTGCTGGGGGTCTATCCCATGACTGGCTGGCCAGAAGTGCTCCTTCACTGGGCCAGGGACTGATTACTCACAGGAGGCCGGGCGCGAGCTGACCCAGGAGTGGGTGGTTCACACAGTAAAGCCGGGTAGGTTGGGGCCCAGGAGTGAGGAATTGGGGTGACAGCTACACACCAGTCTGGATTACAGAGGTGGGGGGGAACATCACACCTGCATCCAGACCCTATCTGGGGGTCAAGCAAGACCCAATCTTTTCGATGCCCCAAGTCCATTTCAGGCTCGGCACACACTTCCCAGCCAGTGGCAGGAGGCTCCCGTTAAGGAACTCCAGCAGTGCATATAATTCGTATCAGCCGATCCCAGCGCTCTCCGCTGGCATTTGTCCAGCCAAACAGCAGCTGGGTTGGTATGCACTGTTCACGCTCACCAGGACTGTGACTGTAACAGGGTCAGTTTCCCGCTGCCACTTGGCTCCTTAAAACTGGTTCTAATTCAAATTGGAAGCAGAAGAGGCCAGATGGTGAGCTAGGGTAAACTGACTCCATTGGGATTCCAACGGGACACAGCCGATTCTGGGGATCTGGCCGACTACATGGAGACACAGTTTAGACTGGACTGTGACCTCTTTGGGTCAGGAAACACATTTTCCATTGGCACAGCTAACGAGACGAAAGAGCCCCCTCAAAATCCTTCCTGGATTCTGCAAACCTTGCCAGAGCCTGGGAATAATCGCTCACCATCATGCCCTCTCCATGCACAGATCACAAAGGACTTTGGCAAGGGAAGCATGTAGCATTATAACCAGTGTGGAAACTGAGGCACAGAACATTGCCATGCCTTGCAGGTCACTCAGCAGACCACACCTGGGACAAGTGCCCACGCTCTTTAACAAAGGCACGCAATTGCCTGTTCATCAAAACATTTCTCCTCTCCCATAAAAAACGACATTTCTATGGAAATTGTAATGATTCAAAGATTCATGGATTCCAAGGCCAGAAGGGACCCACGTGATCATCTCTTTTGACCTCCTGTGTCGCACAGGCCAGAGAATGTCCCCACAGTAATTCCTCAAGCAGATCTTTTAGAAAAAGATCGCATACTGATTTACAAAATTGCCTGTAATGGAGAATCCACCACGACCCTTGGTGAGTTATTCCAACAGCTAATTCCTTTCACTGCTGTGGAAAATGGGAAGTTTTTATTTTGATCACAAATCAAAAAACACGCCCCCCCAAACTGCGTTACAAAAATGGTCAGGTTTAGGTTTCAGAAAAAATTTTTCCAGGAAAACCATTATGTTTTTGGTTTAAAAGATTGAGTTTCAAGTGTTCTAAAAATCAAAACTTTTAATTGAAAACCATCCTCAGGAACATTGTTAGGAAAAAAAAAACTGTTTTAGGTTAAAATTTGCAGTTTGGAGGGAAGGCTTTCAGTTTTCACTAAAAATGTTCCACTTTTGTTTTAAAAAATTGAATTTTACTATTCAAAACCACACTTTCTGCCAAAAACTGCTCTCAGGAAACATTTTTTTCCAACAAGTTATTGGGTTAACTGAAAATTTTCACTTTTAGGTATAAATTTTCAGTTTTTCAGTTAACATGTTCGCGATTTGGGGGAAATAAGATTTGTTCATTAATTCCAGGTTGAGTTGAATTCAAGTCAGAGTCTTCCAAAAACCCACCTCAGGAAACATTTTCAGTAACAAATTTTTTTAAAAACTACAACCCTCCATTTTTATTTAGTTGGATCTTTTAAAAAAATCCGAACGTTTTTAACCGTAAGCCAGGCTCTACAACAGAACCATTTGGGGCTGAAAAAATGGCCATCTTTAAAACTTCACAGGTGAACGTGAAGAAAAAAAAAGGAAAAATTTGCAAACTTTCCCAAGGAAAATGTTTTTTGACCATTTCCCTTGCCTGTACAGCTGGCAGACACCCCATAAGGGCAGAATAATGCACTACAAGTGAACATGTCCTCGGCGTGGGATTTCTGCACCAAGGCACGCTGCTCTGGGCCTTGAAGGTCACAGCTAGGTTTAGCTGCTAGAGGAACAGCAGATCCCAAGCCCGGGCTTTATCAGCACAGGGACATCTCGGACATTTTCCTGCGCGGGGGAGAGCTGTGAGGGGCAATTCCCCCTTTAGAAACCTTGCAAAGATCAGAGCTGCTGATCCTGTGCTCCAACGGTGTCCGGGGAGCCCCCTAAGCCGGCCAGGACCCCACCCATACCAGGTCTGCCCGGGGAAGCTGAATGCAGCACTACAAAGAGACGCGCCGGGTCTGTGAAATTGGCTGCCATGCTCAGTGATTGGTGCCAGCCACACGCTGCCCCAGCTGGAGGCTTTACGTGATAGTTATTATTTTGAAGCCAGTAACGAGGTCGGCCCCCATTGTGCTCGGTGCCACAAAGCTGCTGACTCAGATGGGGAGGCCTCCTGTCATGCTGGGTGCCCCACAGACACACTCCCCGACCGAGATCAGGGACCCTGTCATGCCGGGCGCTTCAGACACCCCGCCCCCTTCCGCGACTGAGATCAGGGTCCCTGTCACGCAGGGTGTCTGTGTGGTCTGTCCCCCGACCGATTGGGGACCCCTCTGTACCCCCTTTTAGAAGGGATGCTCCAGTCTGGAAGGGCGAGATCCCTTTGCGCTGGGCCCTCTGGGAGCAGGGTGGTTGGCCACCGTTGGGGGTTCACAAAGAGGAAGAGCATAAGGCTAATGGATTTCCATCATGGGAGCCCTGGGGAGACGTGGGTCAGCTGGGTTTCCTCCCCCAATCTCTCCCCCACTCCTCCCAGACGGACAACAGACAGACCAGCCCTCCACGGCCCGCCCAGCATCAGGAAGCAGCCACAAGAAGCCAGCTGCCCACATCGGTGCCGCGAACCCAGATCACATCCCCACCATGCCTGCCACAGCCACTGGTTCTGCCCCACGCAGCAAAGAGCTCTGGAAACACAACGTCGTGTCCGCCTTGCCCCGGTCGCAGGCTAACAGTGATGTGCTCCCGGCCAATGCCCTGCTGCGAGGATTGGATGAAGACAGACAAATTTGAAGATCTTCCATTGGAAAAAGAAAACGGGGATGAAAACAGTCAAACTTGCAGATTTTCTAATGAATAAAAATTGGAAAGAAAAAGGAAGATCTGCAGATTTTAATGTTTTCATCCCAATTTTTATTCACTGGACAATCTGCAAATTTCACTGTTTGGGTCATTTATTCCCCCCCCCCCCCATAGAAGAGCCGCAGATTTTAATATTGGGACAAAAAACAAAAAGTCAAATTTGCTGATCTTCCATGGAGGGGAGAGGGGGAAATGGGAATGGAAACAGTCAAAACTGCAGATTTATAAATTGGGACAAAAACAGTACAAATGTTGGGTTTTCCAATGGGGAGGAAGGAGGGGGGAAAATATTTTGAGGATTGCAGACAGCCTTCCTGAAAAAATTCCTTTTCCTTTAACAACCCCCCCCCCCCAACCCTCCAATTTACCATGGGGGGAGGGAGCTTTTTGAGCAGCTTCAGCCGTGGGAAAAGGTTGAATATCTTTTCCTTCTAGAGCACTGTTAAACTGCAGCTGGGATATTTATAGCCTCGATGTCCAGCAGAGTGGGTCAGAGACGGGGGGGGGGAATGGCGTAGGCATTTCCTGTGGGCATAATTTCAAACCGTGCCCAGAGATGGCAGCACACCGTGCCCTGAGCAGCTCACATCAATCAGCTAGGTGAGGTATCAAATCTAGGTATTGACCAGCCTTTGTCCGATCATTAAAATCCCTGTGGGATAGGGACAGAGCTCTCTTCTCTGTGTTTGTACAGCACCTGGCACACACCCACAGTATAGCTAATAACCCTACTTTACGGCTAGGGAAAATGAGGCACGGGACAGATGAAGGTATTTGCCCCAGGGCAGGGAACTAAGCCAGGATTTGAACCTCGGTCTCTGCAAATCCCAGCCCGCGCCCCTCCCCACTGTACCACTCGGGGCTGAGGCAGAGAGAGCAGTCGCATGATGGGGACGCAGGCCCGGCAGGTGCTGACAAGGGAAGGGTACAGTGAGTCCCGAGTGTTGCTGGTTCTTGTTTCCAGCTGTCTAGGTAGAGCAGAGAGGGAACCGGGCAGCGCGGGCTGGAGCGAGGCAACGCCCCACATACCTTCTGCCTGCCGCTTTGCACACAGCGGCCATCATTCAGCCAGGTGGCACTAGGGCCCTGCCCTTTGTTCGAGCGTGCCTCGAGACACCAGGCAGGCATCGGGGGGGGGGGGCCCCACCCTTCTGGATGCTGCACAGACCCTCCCCCAACTGCAATCGGGGGCCTCTATCAGGCCAGGCGCTGCACACTCCCCCCTGCCCCCCACTGCCGCACAGGGTGCAGGTTGGACTCTCCTCCCTCCCCTCCCCCCCCCCGACTGAGATCGGGGCCCCATTGTGTCAGGTGCTGCACAAACTCCCTGCTTCAACTGTGATCAGGGCTCTGTCACACCGGGCACTAAACAGACCCCGCTGACGGAGTTCAAGGCTGCAGCCCTGGCTTCCCACCCATGTCCTTTAAAAGGATGCTACAAAGGGATTCCGGGGGGATGCCTTTAGATTCAAATTTTCCACACTGAAGAGGGAAACCAGTTTTCCCATTCCTTCTGGCATCTTAGCACAGCAGTTTCCCCACAGCACTGATAATCCCCGACACTGCAGGAGAAAGGGAAACTGACACCCATTTCCTCTCTCACCGAGCCAGGAGGAAAAATAACCCAGGAGAAATAGCGATGAAAACTCCAGAAGAAGTTACAATTTAATCCCCTTAGTCCCAGAGCTGTTGGATCTCAGAATTCAGATCAACCCCCCCATGGCTGGTCGGGATCAGATGAGCTGAGATTGGGGCTGCGGTACTATTAAATTGCAGTGTGAACATGTAGAGTCAGGCTAGAAATGGGTTTGGGGGGGGGTGTCTTTTTGTTTGGAGTTTATAAGTGCCTGGCACAACAGGGATCTGATCTGTGCCTGGGGAACCTACCAGCATAGTTTGGGTTTTCCCAATTTCTGTCTACGTCCAAATCTAGCAGGTCAGCCTAAGAGCGCAATGTTGGGATTAGCCGATTGCAGCAGCCCTGACGCTAGCACGGACACAGATTTCAGCGCATGCCTCCTGTCGTCTGCGGTTCGCGCTCAATCGCCGGCACCAGGAGCCACCGTGGGATGCCAGGAGAATCGAAGCTTGTGAGGACAGGTTTCAATTCTCACCCACAAACAACTGAGGATCGGGGGCCTGGGAAACAACTCAAAGGCCAGCAGGCAAATCAACCTGATTTGGTCTCAATTGTGCAACCTCCCATGACTTTTGGGTTTTTTGTTTTTTTTTAAACCACTCAGGATCAGGCAAACTAAGGAGGGAAAATTGAATAACACCCCTCTCCACACATCCCCAAGAGATGGGGACAGAACCCAAGAGTCCTGGCTCCCAGCACCCCCTACCCTAACCTGCTAGACCCCACTCCCGTCCCAGAGCCAGGGCTAGAACCCAGGAGTCCTGGCTCCCAGCCCACATCTGGGGGTCATGCTAGAGCACGTTATCCAGGCCCCAGCCCTGCCAATCCCGCCAGGCCCCCGACCGTCCCCTTACAGAGTTCTGCTTTGTTAACATCCAATATTACCAAACCACTGGAAACCCACCAACGGCCGCCACTTCCCTGAAGCGTCAGGACCTTCTCTCCGCACCCCCTCACAGCTCCCTCCTGGGCTGGCCCCGGTGAAATGCACCGGCACAGGGTGAAGTAGGCCAGCAGGGAAGGGGCTGGAGCGTGAGTGTGGATGGGTTCTGTGCCCAGCTCGGGGAAGGGAATGGGGGCTAGTGGTCAGAGCAGGAAGGGACTGGGAGCCAGGACTCCTGGGTTCTCTCCCAGGCTCTGCCACCGACATGCTGATTAACCTCCGATAACCCCAGCTGGCTCAGTGTGCCTCAGTTTCCCCTCCCACTCTTTGGCTGTTTACACTGGCAGCGCTCGGAGGCAACAGCAATCGGCTCAGTGAGATTTGCCACGGGCCAGGTCAGGAAACGCCCGCGGGAGCTGTCAGCCCTGGGTCCCGATCCCCAGCTGGCGCCAATGGGCCAGAGCGCCCTTGCGGTCGGTGGGGGGACAGGGGTACGGGGGCCTGCGGGGGGGCCAGTTCGGAGCAGCGGCAGCTTCCCCCACCCGACCCCTTCCCCACCCACATGTCCCCCATTCTCCTGTCCCATCCTGCTTTCCACCCCCCACCCCCGGGCCCTCAGCCTGCCGCACCCCCGCCCCAGGCACCCATCCCCATGCACCCGGCCCCCCCC